>CAWUFW010017008.1:0-282882 GCA_963921515.1 Calotriton arnoldi
TCTTGAGTGTGCCATTGGCTGTCTGTTGTTTGGTGGCTTTCCCCTGCTGTCCCTGGGACTCCTAGGTCATCAGTCAGCACAATAATCATGGTTTGTATGTCCCATTGCTGCCATGGTATGGTATTTGTTTTATTTATTTTTTATTTTTATTTTATTTATTTATTTAAACAGTTTTATATAGTGCTGGCTAGACCAGTAGGTATCAGAGCGCTTTAAATAAGGTCAGCAAAGTTACAACAATAATAACAATTACATATTACATCCAATATATGAGATACATTGACGGGAGAGAATGAGAGACCAGTAGAGAGGAAGGGGGAGAGGGGGAGTGAGAAGGGAGAGGACGAGGGAGAAGCCGGAATAAGAGACAGAGGTAAAGTCAGCCCAAAGACCGAATGGGTAGGTGACGGCCAGGGAGGTAGTCCAAGGCCAGTCTCCCCTATAGCTCTCAAGGAAGCTCCAACGGGTATCAGTCAGAAAGGTGGATAGAAAGGAGACAAGGCAAAAACAGAACGGCACATATACGATGAGGGGGAGGGTGGGCGAGACAGGGAGAAGGGGAGAAACTGTGCCCAAGGTCCGGCTGGGCAGGTGACGGTCAGGGGGTGAACCAAGTCCGATCTCCTCATTAGCTGAACAGAGCAGCTCCACCGGGCATCGGACATAATGCTCAGACTCCGCTGTCAGGACAGAGGTCATGAGTGCTCAAGAATTGTCAGAGTAGTGTGTGGGGGGGGCGGGGGTAGAGCCATGGACCGAAAGAATTCAAGAAGTCCTCTTGGGGTCAGACACAGTCCAGGAAGGGTTGAGTAAGTAAAAGTTCAGCAAGGGGGAAAAAGTCACCATTGTCGGCCTTGTTGGGGTCAGGCATCCTGGGACCCTTTTCCATCTCCAGAGTGAGCCGAGTACGACAGAGCTTTGTAGGGAGGGAAGGGTCAGACTCCCATTAGTTTTTTAAAAATTTGTTCACCTGACATCTACAGTCTCCCTAGGATATCTACATTTGTGTGTCCATTGGTGCAGATATGTGGGTCTGCATTATGATGGTCACTTCTGTCATTGTGTTATATGTGAATGTTGACGATGTGAGCCCCCATGGGTGATGTTTGTATGCACATGGCCAAAGGTATGTTTTATTTGCACTGCACTGTTTGCCTCACCCAATGTATGTTGCTATGGGACACAAGCACTACTATGCCACTGATGTGTTTGTTGTTGTGTGACCAGGAATCATCCATGCAGTTTGGCTTTGGCAGCTTTTACCCAGACTACACTTCCCTTTTGATCACTGTGGTGATGGGGCTTTGGGCCCCATTGCCACACTGTTCAAAAGGTGCATCAGCTATGGACCCCACACTTCCCTTTTGGTCACTGTGGTGATGGGGCTTTGGGCCCCATTGCCACACTGTTCAAAAGGTGCATCAGCTATGGACCACACACTTCCCTTTTGCTCACTGTGGTGATGGTGCTTTGGGCCCCATTGCCACACTGTTCAAAAGGTGCATCAGCTATGGACCCCACACTTCCCTTCTGGTCACTGTGGTGATGGGGCTTTGGGCCCCATTGCCACACTGTTCAAAAGGTGCATCAGCTATGGACCCCACACTTCCCTTCTGGTCACTGTGGTGATGGGGCTTTGGGCCCCATTGCCACACTGTTCAAAAGGTGCATCAGCTATGGACCCCACACTTCCCTTTTGGTCACTGTGGTGATGGGGCTTTGGGCCCCATTGCCACACTGTTCAAAAGGTGCATCAGCTATGGACCCCACACTTCCCTTTTGGTCACTGTGGTGATGGGGCTTTGGGCCACACTGTTCAAAAGGTGCTTCAGCTATGGACCCCACACCTACCTTTTGGTCGCTGTGGTGATGGGGTGTTCAACCCCATTGCCACAGTGGCCATAGTCGGCTTGCATTGTGGAGGCCACACACATTTATGTGTGACCCATGTGCTAGGGGGTCACATTGTATGTTCAATGTCATGTTCAGTGTTGTAGGCATTTGTCACAGACTACACACACTTGTCATGGTGTTGGGGGGGATGTAATTTTCAGACATTCCTTATGTGGGAGTATGCTGGTTGTGTCATGCATTACCCGTCCTATGAGTAGGGGTGGAGGTAGTGGCAGGCATCCAGCCCCCCCTGAGTAGGGGTGGTGGTAGTGGTAGACATTCAGCCCCCTGAGGGTGGGGATGGTAGTGGTGACAGGCATCCAGCCCCCTGAGGGTGGGGATGGTAGTAGTGACAGGCATCCAGGCACCCCTGACTGGGGTGGTGGTAGTGGCAGGCATCCAGCCCCCTATGAGTGGGGATGGTAGTAGTGATGGGCATCCATCCCCCTAATGGTGGGGATGGTAGTAGTGACAGGCATCCAGCCCCCCCTGAGTGGGGTGTTGATAGTGGCAGGCATCCAGCCACCCCTGAGTAGGGGTGGTGGTAGTGGTAGGCATCCATCCCCCTAAGGGTGGGGATGGTAGTGGTGACAGGCATCCAGGCACCCCTGAGTAGGGGTGGTGGTAGTGGTAGGCATCCAGCCCCCCCTGAGTAGGGGTGGTGGTAGTGGTGGCCATCCATCCCCCTAAGGGTGGGGATGGTAGTAGTGACAGGCATCCAGCACCCCCTGAGTGGGGTGGTGGTAGTGGCAGGCATCCAGCCCCCTAAGGGTGGGGATGGTAGTAGTGACAGGCATCTAGCCCCCCATGACTGGGGTGGTGTTAGTGGCAGGCATCCATCCCCCTAAGGGTGGGGATGATAGTGGTGACAGGCATCCAGCCCCCCTGAGTGGGGTGGTGGTAGTGGCAGGCATCCATCCCCCTAAGGGTGGGGATGGTAGTAGTGACAGGCATCCAGGCACCCCTGACTGGGGTGGTGGTAGTGGCAGGCATCCAGCCCCCTATGTGTGGGGATGGTAGTAGTGATGGGCATCCATCCCCCTAAGGGTGGGGATGGTAGTAGTGACAGGCATCCAGCCCCCCCTGAGTGGGGTGGTGGTAGTGGCAGGCATCCAGCCCCCTATGAGTGGGGATGGTAGTAGTGATGGGCATCCATCCCCCTAAGGGTGGGGATGGTAGTAGTGACAGGCATCCAGCCCCCCCTGAGTGGGGTGGTGATAGTGGCAGGCATCCAGCCACCCCTGAGTAGGGGTGGTGGTGGTGGTAGGCATCCATCCCCCTAAGGGTGGGGATGGTAGTGGTGACAGGCATCCAGCCCCCCCTGAGTGGGGTGGTGGTAGTGGCAGGCATCCATCCCCCTAAGGGTGGGGATGGTAGTAGTGACAGGCATCCAGCCCCCCCTGAGTGGGGTGGTGGTAGTGGCAGGCATCCAGCCCCCTATGGGTGTGTATGGCATTGGTGATGGCCATCCCACCCCTATGGTTCTGCTGTTGCTAGTGTACGTCATTTGTGCATCCCTATGTGTGTGTGACATATTTCGGGTACGTGTCGTTTGTTTGTATTGTTGGTGTTTGACTTACCGTCTGCGCCGTACGCATCCGTGCCGGTTCCGGTAATAGATGTAGAGTATAGGTAGGACCTGCGCAATGGGATTCATGCTTGGATCGTCTCGTTCAGGTTTCTTGTGTCTTCGAGTCGTTCTCGTAGCAGGCTTGTTCGTCTCGTAGCCGTGGATCGTCTTGTGGCGCGAAACGGAGCTTATGTGCCCGGATGCTCAAACGTCCCGGATGTAGCGACGGGTTCGGCGGGTACGGAGTGCGCATCGTACTCGTCCGGCCGGAAGGTGCTGTGTGTTTGCTTCCGTACGACTCGATTCGGCTTTTACGGATCTGGCTCGGGCGGGGAACAGGAGCTGAATTGGGTAAGTACTGCTCGCTCGGAAACTGGGTTGTTATACGCATTGTACTTGTTCGTCCGGACGAATGTTCGAATCGGTCGGGAAATACGCAATCGGCTGCTTTTCTTTCCGGACGAATACTGATAGGTGCGCTTCCGGCCGGGATCGGAATTGACCCCAATGTCCTCAAACTTAGGGGGTCATTACGATGGCGGAAGGACCTGCACCGCCAGCCATGCAGTGGCGGTCCTTCCGCCATCAGACTGCGAATTTCCCCTGCCACATTACGATGGCGGGGGGATCCAGACTGCGACCGTGGCAGACGGAAAGACCGTCCGCCACGGAACCGCTACAGGCAATCGTTCCGATTGCCTGGCGGAGCGGTCTGCATGCATAAAATGGTGGCTGTGCCTAGCAGGCACTGTCCGCCAAATTAGGATGCTGTCTTCAGCCAGCCTTTCCGTGGCAGATAAACCGCCATTGAAAGGCTGGTGGAGATTGGCTTTGGGGGCCTGTTGCGGGCCCCCCTTATGTCTGGGGGAGGTGTTTGTGCACTGGGGGGTACCCATGGTACCCCCCTACATTTCACTGAACCAAGTGGCAGGCACCGTGTGGTGCCTGCCACGTAGTGCAGTGAAATGCACAACATACATTTTGAACATCGCGGCGGGTGCTGCAGTCAGCAGCACCCGCCGCAATGTTAAAGTGCAAAATGTGACCGCCATGGTGGCGGTCGCATCCTAATTGGGTGTGCGGGACCGCCGCATGTATTGCGGACGGTCCCGGTCACCACCACGATGGTGGACGGACTCCAGTCCGTCTGCCATCGTAATCGGCCCCTTAGTTGTTTCCTCCTAGTAAAGCGCGAGCTGTGCCCGTCTTGAAAGTAGGATAAGGACTGTCCAATATCGTGGGACTTCTATTAGCCCGACTTCATTCAGACAGATTCTTTTCAGATGTCGATCCTGTAAGTGTGGGATAATTCTTAATACAGTTCGTTTAAGTTATTGGGCATATTGATAGTGGATATTATGGCTACGATTTTCAAGATTGCCTTCTTTTTCCTTTTTCGATCTCTCGATAATTGAGTTGGCCAGGGACAACCAGTAGTAGTGGTATGAGAAACCTAGGGATCCAGGACACTTCTAATCAGTAACAACTTGTGTCAATTTCAAGTACCTATCTTCAGGCAGATTAGCTAATGGATGTGTGGTATAGAGATGTAAGCAAGTTGATGCCAAGTAAACTGCCACTTGTGTTAATTTTAAGTAGTTTGTAATAGGTAGCGCTTTGCTTGTTGATAAGCAGAGCGTAAATTAGGGGTAAGTTACTGTTATGATATTCATCATGTATGGTGTACATCCGTGTGATTGGTGGAGGTACATTTTAAAAGTGCCATCCATCATCCACATTTGGGTTTGGCTTAGTCTGAGGAGTTTATTTTCCGTGGCATATATTATTATTCTCCTGTTATTATTTTATTGTCTTACAGGAGTAAGAGTTCTTCAGAACTTGTAGTGGTTAGATTTTCAAGAACGTCCATATCCTGTTATTTTCTCGGTTTATCAGGAGTTTCTCTGGGATTTTTCAGTTTATGCTTATAACCTTTTTAAATTGGGGATTTCTGGCATTTGCTCTGTGGTGTGTTCAGGAACTTTGTGGAGTATATTTTTAGGTCCCGGGCTACATACAGCGCATGCCCTGTCTCAAAGCGACATGTTGTATTAAATATGTGGGCCTCAGCCCACCCATAGGCTTCCCATTTGCTGGCTCCATTGTTGCTCTCATATTCTTTCTCCTTATTTGTACATGGCATGCATGCATCAGGCCTCTTCCTGTGCTTAGCCCTCCCAGACAGCACTAACCAATTACTACTATCCATCCACTGCTCCCATTTTAGGAACTGTTTTAGGAACTACTTTTTTCTTTGTTTTGAGCAATTTACAGGAGCGCGTGTGTTTTCACTTGCTCCGTAAACAGGCCTGTAAATCTTGTTCTTATCTCATCACATTTGATGTGCAATCAAAGACTGAGATCAAATGCCAGACGCTGTTTTCCGAGGGCGCCTCTTAACATATTTTATTTTCTGACTTCAAAGTGAGAAGATTTTTTTTGTTAATATCCCAGTGTTGCTTGGTTTTTCTTGTTTCTGTTGTTGTTTTCAGCTGGTTTCAGGTGACTTTATGCTGATCTGCAGCCCAGAGTCATCCACCAGGGCTTGCAACAGCATGCAGTTTCCTTTCAGAGGAAGTATGGTGCAGCAGCACAGAGTCTTGCATTCTCTTTTGCAACCCCAACCCATCCCACTTAGTTCCCTACTCTACCCTTTAGCTGTGGTTCAATGTCTTTGAGTGCCCCACTGATTTGCAAGGTCTGATAAGGAGGCCAGAGACACATATTTCAATTACATGCAGTAGTCAGCTGGGCATGCTGTTGGAATAGTTAAACTCATTTAAGCATTTTGTTACTGAGATAATGAGCTTTTGGTGTTAACAGATACCTAAATGCTCACCCCATGGGCTTTTGAACACTTCTTATTGTAAAAAAAAAACATGTTTGGCTTTGAGGTTTCTTTTATGCTTCTTCCTTTAAAGTTCTGTGCACCGTTTCTTTCAAGCTGGAGTGTCTGCATCATCAATATTAATATAGGGCGCGTCTGGTGGCAGCATGCCATCAGTGAGCTCCCACAATACCCTCCCATTGGTGCCGCGATTACACGCTCTTCTCCGGCTTGCCTAGCAAGGTAATCAATATTCTCTACATCATGATAATTATTACTTTTCACTGGTCTTTTATGGCCCATTATTTAGTTGTCCCTGCCTCATATAAAGAATACATATTTTTCACAGTAAATAATACGTGGCCCGGTATTTGGTTGCCCATCTCTTGCACACATAATCTAACCATCTGTATGCATTTTTCCTTTCGGTAAATACGGTGTTTCAGCCGGAGTATTCAGTTTTTCCCCAGCTCCTGCTGTGGAAACGTATACACTTATGAATCTAGTTTTCGAAAGTGATTGTTAGGGTTGTCAAACTGTGCAGTGGAGCAAATTGAGTTCTGCGCTTGAATTGGAACAAATTGTGTTCTGTTGCTTGATTGACAGCACTGAACCGTGCGTTGGTTTTGTACATTATGGGGCAGATTTACAAGCCCCCTGCGTCACCAGTACGTCACTTTTTGTGACGTACTGGTGGCGTATTTCTCTGCCCCATATTTACAAAGACAGGAAAAGCCACCCTGCGTGGCTTTTCCAGTCCTTGTAAATATGGCCCCTTTACACGCAGCACTTTGCTTGAAAGGGGAGTTCCATGGGTGTTGCTGTGGTTGTTCCCACGCAACACCCATGCAACCAGACACATTTCCAGATTTACGAGGAATCGTAAATCCGGAAATGCGTGTGAATGCTACTCCTCCCCAGGGGAGGCGTAGGGAGGCGCAACGAGGAGAATTGTTTTCATTTCTCCTCGTTTTTTCCTCTTTCAATGCGTGCTGCATTCTACAGCACACATTGACAGAGGAAAATGCCTGTAGTGATTGTTTTTGTGCAGGAAGGTGCCCCTTCCTGCACAAAAACAATCTCCCCATGACGCAGGCATCCTTGCACCATGGTGCAAAGGTGCCTGCGCCGGCGCATGGCAGCTGTTTGTGTGCCAGCGCAGGGGAGAGCACAGGAATGCGACATATTATTGTAAATATGTCGCATTCCTGTGCTTTGGAAGTGCCGCAGCTTGACGCAGCAAACCGGCTTGCTTTGCCGTGCTGCAGCACTTCCTCGTAAATCTGCCCCTTAGTATACATTCAGACAGCTTATACTGCCCAATGTCAGATGTGAGTGGCTGTCTAAGTCATGCTGTCTTTTAACTACGTACTTTAGTTTTCCTTTCTGTTATAAATGCGGGACTTATTGTGTTAGAGAGGAAGGGAAAATAAAACAGGTCTGGGTGAGCTACTTATGCCTTCCCTGTTGCAGCACTAGATCTCTGCACTTTTAACCTGTCTAGTTGCAGTCAGGGTCCTCAGAGACTGGCATGCTGATCGGAGAGGGCCTATTTGTTGAAATGCTTTGAGCTAAATGTATATGTTACAGGGCACAGCAGGAACCTGGACAGTGTTTGAATAAAAATAAGGAATAAGATCCTCCAAATAAGTGACCCGTGGGAGCTGTGATATTGGTGAAATAGAATATTACCCTGACATTGATGTATGTATATTAGGATTCCCATCAAGTTTTTGTTTTCTCTGCAGTTAGTGCAACATGCAGCAATGCAACAGGTGTATCAGAAAAAGCATCATGCCTCTAGAGGTGGGCTGTTTCCTGTGAAGATAAGAATGGACTCCCTTTTGCTTTTTTCCTTGTCAAACTCTCTTTAATAGGAACAAATAAACCTTCTTACTGCCCTCAGAGTGACAGGCCCTAGAGCCAATGGTGATGGATTCCTAGCCCAAACCAGTCTAACTGGCATAATTGTGTTCTGCCCTGCACGAAGAACAGAAAGCTTTAGGGCTAATCTTCTAGGTTGTGTGGTTCATGAAGTTGCCGCACTTTGCTCTTGCTTAATGTTTAAAAAATGGCGATCAATCATTATTAAATTTGCAGCATGTTAGGGACTGGGATCCCCCCTTAGAAAATTAATAGGGCTAATTTTGCATTGCTGACGTGCAAACGTTTGCATGATTTTTGTTGACTAGTGCAAATAAAAAAACGTAATCATCGCATTGGAATTGTCACTCCATCTACCCTCGCCCTTTTATCTCTTGCACTAGGTTATTTTGAAAATTTGACTTTTTATTTATTTTCATTTTTGCTTTAAACTTTGACTCTTTAGCCTTCTTCTGTACATAATGTTTTGCACATTGAAATAAATTATTGATAAAATGTTGCCTCGCAGTCTGTTATTAACTTTAGGTTTCAGTTCATAGCTCAGACCTGAAATTAAGATTTAGCTGTACCTCATGGTAGGCTAGGCTGGACAGGAGAGCTATGGCCATAAAATGCGGTGCCAAGCGCAGGCAGAAGTCCTGTTGTTGAAGGTTTTGAGTGGTTATCCAACAGGGTGGTACAACTTCTTTTGGAGAAAGTGGAGTGGTCTGTAATTATATACTCTTCGCTTACTCTTACATTCAGTAGAGGCAAGGGCAGCTTCCAAAGCAAGAGAACCACTTCACAGCAGCGCTAGTGTGACCACCAAGACGTTTTTTCCTTCCACATACCATATTGATTTCAGATATCATGAAAATATAAATTTGGATAAACAAACCGGCTGAGCATATGCAACAAATGTAATTAAACAATAGAAAACATGCAGCTTTTTGGAATAACATAGCTTGGCAGCATTGGTTAGTATGTGCACACTTTAACTGGTAAGGCAACTCAAACTCCCCTCCACTCCACGACACTCGACTCCACTCTATGCCACTCTATGCCACTCCACTCTTCTGTACACCACTAACTTTTAGCCATGCTAAACAGCAGCCCCACTGGTGTACAACATGGCTAAAACACATTGGCAAAGCCAATATCTCTTATATAACCAAGACCTATTGGCTCTGCTAGTGCTTATTTAGGATTCTTTCTGTGGGTTGTTGGGAGCTAGTGCTTACTTTTCTCAGGTCTTGCAAAACGGTTCTTACTTCTATCTCTGCTATATTTGGGGGGTGGTTGTGCTCTCTGACATTAATTACAATTGCATTTCTAGTAGTAGTGCTCCATTAGCAAGCATTAGCATAGTATTTAGGAAATTTCCAATGTATATTTTAATTGCCTCACTCTCCAGACTGTATATTATCTACTGGCGGTCGCCAGTAGATAGTTATAGTTACAACCTATTATCCATAGGAAATCCGCGACATTCTATTTGAAATAACTCTCTTGCCGGTTGACGTATCTTGGCGAAATTTTCAAACTTTGTGGCCCGCTCCGGTCCGCTCCTACCCTGAAAGTCTCGGGGGATTCGTCAAGCGGGGGCCGAGGAAAAAGGGGGTCCCAAAACGCGTTTTCCCCATGCACTTTTCCATAGGAAACTTTAGACACGGCTACAGCTCGAACTGCTGAACGGAATTACACCAAATTTGGCAAAGAGGTAGTTCTTGGTTCAGAAAGAACCCTTTTGTTAAATGGTGTAAATCCGTTCAGTAGTTGCTGAGAAAATGAAAAGTAAAAAGTTTGTGATATCTATGGCCGAGTAGGGTCCGCGTACCCTCAGCGCACCCTGCGCGCACCGTCCAGATCACGAGCTGCATGTTAATTGGCTGTCAGCTGGCTGTCAACATTCCGATTCAGGAAATGTTGGCAGCCATTTTGTCCCTCGGTAGAACCGAGGGACAGAAACAAGTGCGCAAAGCGCACAAAGGGGGCAGGGTAGAAACACCCTGACCCCCTAGGTTTGCTCAGGGGGTCCCACAAGGACCCCCTGGGCAAAAAAAAACAAAAAACAATTTTTTTTAAATCGGCAGGATGCGCTCAGGGTGCGCGAATCCTGCCGAAAAAAAAAAAAAATCGAAGCGCGGTCTCCCGCGCTTTGATGTTAATTGGCCCCCGGGTGGCCCAAGTCCCGGGGGCATGGTGGGGGGTTAATTTTATGTGTGGGGGCCACAAAGGCCCCCCAAGCCCCGGGGACCGCCACCCCCGGGGCTTTTTTTAAAATGGTGCGGGAGAGCTCTGAGCCCTCCCGCAGCCCCGGGGACCACCACCTCCCGGGGCTTTTTTTTTTAAATTAAAGAACCTGTGTGGGGGCTCCAGCCCCCCACACGCCCGGGGACCGCCACCTCCCCGGGGCACTAAACATTTAAATATGGGGGTCCGTTACGGACCCCCAGAGCCCCGGGGACCACCACCTCCCCGGGGCTGTGACCTGAATGGGAGGGGGGCCGCGCGGCCCCCCTCCTGGAGCCCTTGATGGCCCTGGGGACCACCACCCCCCAGGGCCGGCTCCTGCAGTGTCCCGGGGTGCCTACCCCCGGGACACTGTAGTTTGCTATGGCAGGACGGGAGCCTCGTGGCTCCCGTCCTGCCATAGCAAACTGCTTTGGATATTGGAAGAGAGAGCAGGGAAACCTGCTCTCTCTTCCAATATCCAAAGCCGATTGCTTTTCCACATGGGGAGCTGCATCTTAGCAGCTCCCCATGTGTAAAGCAATGCCGGCTCCCAAGGGACGCGGGAGCCGGCGGGACTGTGGGGGCTTGGGGACCCCCCACAGTCCCCAACGGAGAGGGCCAGCCCCGGGGGATGGGGTCCCCGGGGCAAGAAGTGGCTCGGGAGGGGGCCACGCGGCCCCCTCCCCAAAGTTTAAAAATAATTAAATTTAAAAAAAAACGGAAAGGCCAGCCCCGGGGATGGGGTCCCCGGGGCCTTAAATGGCCTGAGGAGGGGAGCCACGCAGTCCCCCTCCAAAGAAAAAAAAATCGAGGCCATGCCCCGGGGATGGGGTCCCCGGGGCCAATACAGGCCCAGGGAAGGGGGCCCCGTGGCCCTCCTTCCCGTTTTTTTTAAATATTTAATTTAAAAAAGGGGTAAGGCCCTGGGGGATGGGGTCCCCAGGGCCCAAAAACATGAAAAAGGAAGGGGGGCCACACAGCTCCCCTTCAGGGGACAAAAAACCCAAAAAAACAAAAAACGATCGGGCCCGCAGGCCCCGCCCCTTCCTTCACCACTCTGCAAACGCGCCCCTGGCGCGTTTGCAGAGGGGGAACGAATTCCCCTTGAATACTGGGGGTCCCTGGAGGCCAACTAGCCCACCAGGAACCTCCAGTATGCGCCAGGGGCTGCCTTGCAGAGAGGTGTACAGAGGCCACGCCCTTTTACACCTCTCTGCAACGCAGCTCTGTGGCGCTTTTGGAGGTATATGGTGGGCTAGTTGGACTCCGGGGACCCTCAGGATTCAAGGGGACTTAATCCCCCAACTTAAAACGCGCCACGGGCGCGTTTGCACAGTGGTGAAGGGAGGGGCGGGGCTTCAGGTGACATGTGTGCAAACAGGCCCCGTGGCGCGTTTTAAGATGGGGAATTAAATCCTCTTCAATCCTGAGGGTCCCTGGGGCCAACTAGCCCAACAGGTACATCCAGAAAGCGCCACAGAGCTGCGTTGCAGAGAGGTGTAAAAGGGGTGTGGCCTCTCTACACGTCTCTGCAACGCAGCCCCTGGCGCATATTGGAGGTTCCTGGTGGGCTAGTTGGCCCCTAGGGACCCTCAGGATTCAAGGGGACTTAATCCCCCAACTTAAAACGCGCCACGGGGCGCGTTTGCACAGATGTCACCTCAGGCCCCGCCCCCGCCCTTCACCATTGTGCAAATATTCTTCTAAAATCATCCGAAATACGAATTCCGATTTACTCACCTGTTATAAGAAGAGACCTCAGTGCTGCATCTTTCAGCCCAGTACTGGTCCTGAAAAGTAATTTTAACCGTACTTACCAGTAACTTGAATTTCCTTCCATAGGATATCATTGTCTGCTTTTTGCTGAAAAAGTTTCTAAGTGTTGATTTTTGAAACATACAAATATTCCTCTAAAATCATCCGAAATACGAATTCCGATTTACTCACCTGTTATAAGGAGAGACCTCAGTGCTGTATCTTTCAGCCCAGTACTGGTCCTAAAAAGTAATTTTAACCGTACTTACCAGTAACTTGAATTTCCTTCCATAGGCTAACATTGACTGGTTTCACTTGGAAATTCTTCTAAGTGTGGAGTTTTGGAACTTTAAAATATTCATCTAAAATCAGCCGAAATACGAATTCCGATTTACTCACCTGTTATCAGGAGAGACCTCAGTGCTGCATCTTTCAGCCCAGTACTAATCCTGAAAAGTAATTTTAACCGTACTTACCAGTAACTTGAATTTCCTTCCATAGGATATCATTGCCTGCTTTTTGCTGAAAAAGTTTCTAAGTGTTGATTTTTGAAACATACAAATATTCCTCTAAAATCAGCCGAAATCCGAATTCCGACTTACTCACCTGTTATCAGGAGAAAACCCAGTGCTGCACCTTTTAGCCCAGCACTGACCCTGAAAAGTAATTCTAACCGTACTTACCAGTAACTTGAATTTCCTTCCATAGGCTAACATTGACTGGTTTCACTTGGAAATTCTTCTAAGTGTGGAGTTTTGGAACTTTAAAATATTCCTCTAAAATCAGCCGAAATACGAATTCCGATTTACTCACCTGTTATCAGGAGAGAACCCAGTGCTGCATCTTTTAGCCCAGCACTGACCCTGAAAAGTAATTTTAACCGTACTTACCAGTAACTTATATTTTCTTCCATAGGAATCCATTGTCTGGTTTTCAGCAAAAGTTTCAAAGTGTTGATTTTTACAAACTACAAATATTCCTTAAAAATCACCTGTATGACTTAAACGCATTCTTTCAACTGTTTACAGGAGATGCACCAGTGCTGGATCCAGGATCCAACACTGAGTAAGAAAAAGTAACAATAACAGTTTTTACCTGCTAAGTGAATTTCCTTCCATAGGATAACATTGGTGACCATATGAGAAAAAGTTTCTAAGTGTCAACTTTTAAAATACAATAATATTCCTTAAAAATCAGTACTGTAACCAAAACGCTTTTACTCAACTGTTTACAGGAGATGTCCCAAGACTGAATCTAGGATCCAGTCCTGTGGTTAGAAAAGTAATCCATAAAGTAACTAATTGCATTTAACTAGAAATTCACATTGAGCTGAATGTTGCATTGTGTTTGAAAATGTGTTGCCCATTGCAACAACTGTAACTTCTGTACTTAAAAGTCTATTGCCTATGTGCAAAGTATTTAAACTAAAGTAATTCATTCTGAGAAAGTATTTTTTGTAATGTAATGTATAATGTAATTACAATGTAATTTAAAAAATAAAATATGTAAAAAAAAATTGTTTCTAAAAATGTAGTAAATCAGTATGAAAAAAATTAATATAACAATTAATACATTTAAAAATTGTCATTTACAAAACCTTTGAAATTTACTGAAAAAACCATAGGTTTCAGGCACGTTATAGTTAGAAATTAGCATTTAAAAACCTTTGAAATTCACTGAAAAAACCATAGGTTTCAGACACGTTATAGTTACAAATTAGCATTTAAAAAACCTTTGAAATTCACTGAAAAAACCATAGGTTTTAGGGACAGTTATAGTTACTTGGACATTGCACTCGTACAAAACCCGTGAAATTCCCCCGTTATAGTTAGTTCAGCTAACTATAACTCGCGCCCGCAATGCACTGCTGATGACGTCACATATTACATCACTCATGACATGGTCAGTGACATCACTGATGACATCACTAATGACATCTCAAATGACATCACTGATGACATCATCCACGTGATAATCTGATGCACCTCCTCACACCCTAATATAACCTTTGATACACCCACTCTAAATTACAGACTGCCATTCGCAAAACCATAGACACTCCAACACCAATAACTACATACCCACTCACTGATTCTTAGGTCTACACACACACATCCACTCACTCACCCGTACAGTCACTCATACTTATGGTCACTCAGTACAGGACTATCATATGCACTCTTACTCCTATATAGACACTCAAACACCGCCACTCATCCATAGAGGTACTCACACACCTAGTCAGTCATGCAAATAATTAAACACACTGCCATTTACTCACCTATACAGTTATACACACACCAGCTCACTTAATCATACAAATACTAGCACATTGTTACGCTCTTATACAATCACTGATACAAGCACACACTCATCCATACAGCCACTCTCACAATAACACACTCTCACTTATAGCCATTTAAATACTCTAACACACATATATACTGCCTTTCACATATGTAGTTACTCACACATGTACCACTGGGACATACATTCACTCACTAACACACTGTTACACACACTTACCCACCCATACAGTCTATCACAGATGCACTCTTGAAACCATCCACCCAGTGAATCACCCACTCACACATCTATGCACAGTCGCACACACCCCATCCACACAAACACTCAGGCACCCATACAGATACTCAGACAACAAATCAATAACTCTTATAGACACTCATGTAGCTGTTCACAAACCCATGCAGCCACTTACACAGCAACAGACAGATACAGACATTCACCCAGTTTAGTCACTAACCCATGCATTCAGTAAGATACGTTTAATCACTCACTTATAGAATTAGTCACGCACCTACTAAATCATCCATACAGACACTTATACACCCACTCATTCTTCAAAACGCCTTTCCCTATATATATTAAAAATATTTAAACTTTACAGAAACACACAGTCACTGGATGATGTCAACAGTGATGTCATTTGAGATGTCATCAGTGATGTCATCAGTGATGTCACTGACCATGTCATGAGTGATGTAATATGTGACGTCATCAGCAGTGCATTGCGGGCGCGAGTTATAGTTAGCTGAACTAACTATAACGGGGGAATTTCACGGGTTTTGTACGAGTGCAATGTCCAAGTAACTATAACTGTCCCTAAAACCTATGGTTTTTTCAGTGAATATATATATATATATATATATATATCTCCACTCGCACGAACAATCCAGTCAGCATATAAGGAGCGCACTCACAGGAATTTACATAAAGTGTCGTTTATTGTGCTGGGACCCCCCCGCACTGACAGACGCGTTTCGGCACTCTGCCTTTTTCGATGTCAGTGATACCAAGTAAAAAACACCATTTTAAAGTGCAAGTGCATGACGTGAATTAAAAAAACATTGACATAGAAGACGGCAAAAAGTTGTTGTACACAATGTAAAATTCATGGCGGCCATCTGAAAACATGTTCCAATCAAACCAATGTTAATGATTTAAAGCGTACTCCATATTATAAACAGTTGATTACTGTATTAAAGGTGGTTCAGTATAATAGCAGATATGAACAGACTAAAAATTTCAATTTGTCATTTCTGCTAAATGGATTACATGTCTGAACTATCTAAATAGAAAGTACCAGTCATTTAAGAAAATTCCATCAGAAACACTGAACTCAAACATTAAATGTATGGAGAACACAAGGGTTAACAAAATTGCGCCCTGAATGGGCAAACCCGTAGACTAAGGAACGTGAACAAAGCTCAACACGTCACAAATATGGATACAGTACCTAGGTAACAGCACATATTGCAGCCATGCCGATTGAAGAAAAGGAAAAAAGGGGGTCAGTTATGGCTATAGGCAAAGAAGAATATACCTGGTTACAATAAAATTAATTTTAATCCAGGTGGGTCCAGAGCTCCTCATCGTTATTTAAGCCCAATGGAGCCTTTGTTTGTAGCTCAATATATATATATATATTCCCTGTGTGATAATATTTTTTTGCATTTCTGCGAGGTGACATGTTGCTATTTCTTACATTGTGGGGGTGATTATAATGGCAGACGGACTTAATTCCGTCCGCCATCGTCACGGGAATTGGGACCGCCCGCCTATATGGCGGCGGTCCTGCACATGAAATTACAATGTGACTGCCACTGTGGCGGTTGCATTGTGCCTTTTTACCATTGCGGCGGGTGCTGCAGGCTGCAGCACCCGCCGCAATGGCAAAAATGCATCTTGTGCATTTCCCTGCACTACATGGCAGGCACCATGCGGTGCCTGCCACCTGGTGCAGGTAACAAGCGCAAAAGTAACATGCCCCTGCACAAGGGGGGACCGCAACGGGCCCCCAAGCAGCATCCCCGCCAGCCTCGCAATGGCGGTTGAACCGCCATAGACAGGCTGGCGTGGATGCGTCATACAAATCTGGCGGCCGGTGCCTGCTAGGCACCGCAACCATTTTGTGGATGCAGGGTGGGTCTGACAGGCAATCATAACGATTGCCTGTGTCGGACCAGTGCCAGACGGGCTTTCCGCCCGCCAGGCATACCGCCCGCCATCCTGATCTGGTGGGCCGTAATTGGCTGCACGATGGCAGTAAACCTGCCACCGGCAGGCTGCCGGTTGCGGGCTCACCGCCATCATAATCACCCCCTGTATCTGAAAATGTTAAAGTTCTACTTTACGATTAAAATATTTGTAAATTATAAGTAACAGTTTTAATTGCATTTTAGTTGTTTATATTTTATAGTTACATGTCTTCTGTCAGTCAGTGAACTTCCTTGAGTGTGCCATCAGTGGTTCTGTCTTCAAGGGGCTTAAGGAATTCAGCTGGCCTGGAATTATTGTGATGGAGTCACTGCCCGCCCCCCAGGAGATGAAAGGCCAAACCTGCAGTGCACATATTTGCACTCCAGGTGTGAGCCATAAGGGCAGTAGCGCTCCGTTCCCGCTCTCTGTGGTCTCAGCTCCCTTGTTTTAGCTTGCTCAGGGATACGACAGTTGGGGAAGAAAGGCATCAGCGACGGCTGTGCATCCATACTTTCCCCCAGGCAATGGTTTGGGGAACAACAGGCACCCTTTAAGAGTCTGGAATTAGTTTGCCTGCCTCATGAACTTTCACTTCACCCTCCTTTCCAGATCTAATGCCACTGATCACTTCCCAAATCATGCACACTGCTTTTTAAGGACAGCTCTGGGGTACCTAAGGAAACACAGCTGCCTTTTGGGATGCATTTCCAGTACGGTTTCGGCAGGGTTGAAATCAGTACTTAAAATGGAAAAATAGAAGTGCAGGTACCATGTAACAGAGTACCTGCTTTTTTTTGAGAAGTGCCGGTACTCTCCAATTAAAAGTATCACTTTAGTCTTGAGAAGTGCAGGTACCCTCCCTCTCAAAATAAAAAAGTGCCGGTACTCAGTACCGGACAGTACCGGACCATTTAAAGCACTTGTTTAAATACCTTAAACTCTCCCCCCCCCTTGATTCACTGGGAAATTTGGATGGAGTTCCTATACCAACCAGAGACTGGAGGATGGTGGCTGATCTTTGAGACACTTTGGGCAGCCTCCGTGTACCCTGCTGGTGCCTGGGAGGGGGTGGTCTCCCTTCAGAGTCACGTTGCTAATATACGTGCTCTTTGATGTCCTCTGTGGGGAGCATTACTGGCTGCTGGAGAAAACATCAAGTTCGTCTTCTCCGTTTTCTGCAGACAGTTACCCCTTACAGGCTGTGAGAGATAAAATCACATTCCATTTTTTTTTCTCCAAGTCTGGACATTTGTGGAAGGCATGGACATAGTTTACCGTGTTACCTACAGCTATGTGCTAGCTGAAGAAACCTGCCAGATGCCTGGCCCCTGAAGACTGTGACTGTAGCACAGAGGGTATGCAGGCAGAGGTCAATGTTTCCAAATTTGGCTTTTTGTGATACAGGTAAACATAATTGTTCCCATTTGTGCATGAAAATGATGACTTCTGAGGGTGCTCAAATACATTTTGCTATTACTTTCTGCTTTTATGTCTAACGAGTTGCAACTTCTCGATTACATGGTACTAATAACTAGTTGATTGTCAGGTCTTAAGCCGGGCAGGTGAAGGACAGTTTTAGGAGCTGTAGATATACTGCCCAATCTGCTTGCTATTTTCAGCAGGCCTCCTTCACTTGGCCAAATTGTGTATTCCTGGGCAAGTAACATTGTTTTCTTATGCCTCAGTTCCCATATATTATTATTAATGCCTTGGAAAAATTATGTTGTGCTCGTTGAAAGCGCTTGCCCTATGACTGAAGATATAACTGCCAAGAAGTCAATGACTCAGGAACAAGCTCAAGGAAAAAGCATTCAGACCACGTGAACTGGGCTGTTTTCAGAAGATTAGGTTCTGCAAATTTGGGACTTTTAAACTCTCAGCATACCCAATACTACTATGTAGTTCATAGTGGTTCATAGTTGGGGAAATATTTGGTTAAAGCTGTTTGATGTTCCTTAATATTTATTGTAGACTTATTTTCCAAGAATGAGGTTTCATTATTCTTTTAGTTTGCAAAGAAGCCTTTATTCTCTTAGATTGTTCTGAGGATACAGCTACAGATTTATTTGAGCACATTTGGAGATTCTGCTACACATCTTTTTTGCACAGTTGGGGATAAAGCCTTGGGCCCCGATTCACAAAGGTAAACTGAGAGGAAAGTCTAACTTTATGACTCTCGGCATTCACAAAGAGCATTTACGAGTAGTAAATCCCCTTTGTGAATACCGAAAGTCGTAAAGTTAGACTTTCCTCTCAGTTTACCTTTGTGAATCGGGGCCCTCAGTTTTGTTTTCACACATTTCTTTGTTGAAAGTGTAAATGAGTTGCTGCTTAGTTGACATAAGTATCACTTCCCATATAAATATCCTTTCGTCATGTATCAAACCCTTCCCAATGATTTTCATCTCTCCACCATCTTATAAGTATCCTCCCCATACACATCTCTCCAAAACCACATTTGTCCAAGGTACATGTATGCTTTGTTTTACTCTGAAATTTACCAGGTCCCAAGTGATATAGTGTCATGTGTACAATTATTTATGAAACATTAACCAAAATGATAATAATAGTTTCACTTTTTCTAGTACTGGCCTTAAAGACCGATAACGCAAAGTGCTATTGTAAAACAAAAAGCCAAGACTGTTTGAAGGGACCCTATTGGCATAGAGGTATTGATAAAGTGTGGCACAATCCAGTGCTTCTTCACATGCTCTTAAGAAACCATTTACACATGAAATACGGGCTCTGTGCCTTCAATGTGTAGGGTTCATATACTGCTTATAGGTTTTGTGGGTCTGCTGGCATCAGGCACAATAATTCATGTTGAATTTTTTGCAATTTTAACCTTAAAAGTCAAAAAAACTGATGTTAGTGTTTGCAATGTTCCTAAGATACCAAGTAAATGTTTAATTCAGAAATGTTGCCTGGAGGCTAGGTTAATGCTAATTGAATTTGTATGGTGTTGCCTTATTTTGGGCTCATTCTTGGTTCCCTTAAAACAGTTCACAAAATGTAGCAATACTGGCTCAGGAAAGGTTACCATTTTTCTGAGATTTTGGGGCTCATGAGTGCATGTTAATAAATCTTTCTCACTCCACTATTATTCTTCTTCTCTTTCAGTGCTTAACTGGGAGAATCTGGAAATATTATTTGCAGAACTGTGTATTTGGTGTTTTTGTGTAGGTGATGTTTGTAGCTACAGAGTGGGTTCATGTCATGTGCGACACCCTCAGTTGTCTTGGCTTTTAAGCCAACATGATTCAATTTTTGAGCCTATTCTTACTTTGGGAACGGAAAAACTACATACTCCGTGCAGGAAATTTGCTTTTTCTGCGTGGTCACCCTGGATTTCTCACCTTTTGCTGGACCCTATAATTTAGCTCGCTGTAGAACTCTGTGCACTTTAGCCCTGCTAACCAGTGATAAAGTGCTTGCACTCCTTCTTTCAACATAGTCAAATTGTGATAATCCTATTTGACATATTAAACTTACCGATAAGTATCTAGTATAAGGTGTCGAAGTGTACGCATGGACTGCAAGTTCAAAACAAATCAAATCAAAAATAAACTTTATTCAATGAACTTCCTAGAAAACCATACAAATACCAAAATATAAAATCACAATATAACATGACAATATCCAGTCACAGGCACTAACGTTAACTTAGTTTAAATAAAACATCAATAATAAGAAGTAACAGCTACATATACAGTTAGCATATATTGATAAACTGCATTTAAAATTCAGGTCATCATTCCCCTCATCCAATCCTGCTGGCATCAATGTCAATATAATTACCAGCCAACAGACAGATGACCTACCAATTACAACCTTTATGAGAAGCAAGCACAAGGCAGCATCTTCTTAAGAGATACAGCAATTTCAACCGTAGGGCTGAAGCTGACCATAAACAAACTAAAATAATACATTGAATGATGTCAACCAGTGAAGACTCCATTCCAACTCTTTCTAAAACAGAGGGCATCTCTAAAAAATAGCCAATACTACTGCACGTATCGGCAGTTTACAACTCTTGCAGAAAAACTAAAGCTGGTCTGCAAATTCCTAAGTTTTTGTTTCAGCATTAGTGGCCTAATAAACGTTCTTCTAGGGAGTAAATAAAATTTACAGAGTTAAAAAATACATAGTGCTCTGGGATGATATAATCCATCACATGGACAGCATGTATGCATGTCCCATCAATCATTCATTTTAGGGAATAAGACTTGAAAGTGGATAATGTTCAGTCAGAAGCATGTCAATAGTGACCTGTAATAGCTTCTATTCACCCAGACCAAATAGGGCTGAAGCTCGTTATAGTACAATCTTTCCAGGTATAAGCTAACCTTTTGCTTTCCCCTTCCTTTGTTATCATCTCTTCCACGAAATTGAGTGCAGCTAACCGTTTAAATTCTTCCTTGCTGATCTCTTTCTGTTTCTCAGAATAAGCAAAGTGGTCGGGTCTTCGCAGGCTATTACACAATTGTTTAAAATTTTTGAGCCATTTTATTTCAATAGGCACAATAAAGCACTAAGCAGCCTTGTATAATTAATCTGCTAAGCACCGCTTCCTCGCATGTTCAGATCTTATGCCATAATAAAAGGAGACTCAAGTGAACAATGTCCGCCAGAAAGCTTAGCCCTACTTCTTGATAGCTGACACAGGAGGAGCTTGTTTGCAGGGGCGGCTCCTCCTCTATGGCGGAGGAGCGTTGCCCCACTGGTGAAATGCCAGCACACAGAAGAAAAATAAAATGACAATAAAACTATTTTATTGCCATTTTATTTTTCACTTCTAGTCCGCAACCGCAAGTCTGAGGCAGGGCGGGGCAATGTCTCCGCGTCAGCAGGGGGGAGTGGTAGTAGGCACTGAAAGTGCGCATGTAGGTTTGGCCGTCCATCCACGACTGGCCAAACCCACATGCGCACTTTGATATGTCCAGGCTGTTCCTGGGAGATATCATCAGTGCTCAGGGCACAGGCTCCCAGTCTCCACGGAGCGTTAAACTGGAACACTCCTCCCAAACCCAGCGCTTCTCTTAGGCTGGGAATAATTGAATGAGAGAAGCTCTGTGATTGGTAGGGAGCCTGTGCTCCTGGGGATTGTAGTGCCAGGAGCATCGAGGTGCAGCACGACGAGGGAGCAGAAGAGCGCTGGCCGGCGAGGGAGCGAAGAACGCGGGCCAACAGCGAAAGGTAAGTGTTTAAACTTTTTTTTCCCCTGCGCTGCCCCCGCTGCCCCTTCCACCCCCAGTCAGATTGGCAGCAGCCACTCCTGCTTGTTTGCGGGATTGCCAGTAGTTGCCTCATGAACCTATTTTCTGTGACTTGCAAAGAAGTAATCTTTGTATGGCTCCTCACATCATCCCCATAGGTGACCATGCTTACACACTTAGCATTATAGATTTGTAGCATTTCTTTTGTAGGTTTTACCCCAAAATTCTTGTGAAGGGGATTTCTCAAACTTGAGTTGTCTAGCCCTTTGCCAAGTTCTTCCATGTACTTTTAGAGTCAAATTGCACACCCAAGTACACAAATGATGAAACCACATTTAATTC
This sequence comes from Calotriton arnoldi, assembly GCA_963921515.1. NCBI lineage: Eukaryota > Metazoa > Chordata > Amphibia > Caudata > Salamandridae > Calotriton > Calotriton arnoldi. Next base: position 22,202 of record CAWUFW010017008.1, read on the forward strand.
TTGGTTATTCAAGAGCATAGAATTGTATTTGCTCTTCACAGGACCTCTACGCAAGATGAAGGACTTGGAGAGGTTGATATTTGTATCTAGCTTAGCCATAAAACTAGTAAATGTGTTCAGGCCTTACTGGAGGGCATTGGAAGTGCGGGCCAATAGCACTGCTTCTCATGCAAACAGCAGCGCCGGGACAGGGCGGTGGCCTATCTGTAGAAGATGTTTGCACACACCCATCAGTTCCCCTTATAACCCATTGATATATATTATAAAAATGAAGGGTGCCCCTTTCTCATTCACCTGCCTTGGTGCATTCACCATTCCTCCTACATCTCTCCCTGGCAATTACACCAGAGTAGATCTCTCTCTGCAAGTTCATAATGGCAGGATTAACTCCCCGCTCCGCCATCTTATCCTGTATTATATCATGATTTACACAATCAAAGGCTTGATAGGTCCAGTAAAACCCATACTGAGTGCTCTATTTTTAGCCAATCTATATTTATCAATTATAAGGCTAATATTTAAACATTGTAAAACTGTTGAAATGCCCTTATTAAATCCATATTGCATCCTTGAAAGGATCTTCCACTCCTCTTCTTGGGATTCTAATCTTGCTAGTAAGATCCTGCTGGTGACTTTGAGCAGAGTCCAATAAGAATTTCCATGGTAGCACTTCGTCTCCTCCCGTCTTCCCTTTTTAAAGATAGGGACAATAAGTGATAGTGACCATGAATCTAGCTTACCTGTCCTGCATACAGCTTGCAGGACGTTTGTCAAAAGGGTTGCCCACAGTGCAAGATTGTCCTAAAAACAGGTCTACCGGGATCCCATCAGGTCTCCACGCTTTCTTGCTGCGACTAATTGTGATGGTTTGAGTAACTTCCTCTAGTGTAAACAGTAGTGATCCAGTGCATGGTATTCGAGTTGGAGAGGAAATCCTAGAAACACGGCTCACACTATCAATCACATTCGACAAATCTTTTGGCACAAATATGGAGCTAAAATGGGCAATCCAATCTTGGCGAGCTACCACAGTATCAAACTCTACAGAATTTTGGTATTTAAAATATAGTTGGTTGATAATCTGCCAAAAGGCGCCATTATCCTTTAATTCACTGGCCTCAATTACAGCATCACAAGTCTTAGGCTTGAACGCCTCTTTTCTGGCCAGCAATTCTAATTTATGCTCATGCCTGCACTTCCACACCCATACTTTAAATCTCATTGTAGCTTTCAGGGATTTCTTTAAATTTCTATGTGAAACAAAACAATTCCTATTAAACCACACATTGTTTTCTGTGTTTCCCATCTGGGGTTTGCCAGTTAGACCCTTTTAAATATTTTCAGAGAGCACCACAACTGCATTCTTAATACTGGACTCATCACCCTTCTTATCTACACAAATCATGTATTGATCCCAATTGTCCTTTATAAATTCACTCAGAAAGCCCTTTGGATTAACCTTACTCCATCTCAGAACAGGGCCAGTATTCTTACACACATTAATACTCACTACTCCTCCTTGAGGTGAAACTCCCCTTTCTTACTTCCCATGAGGAAGCTAATACTAAACTTGTTGTTGTTACTCAAGCGATTAACATGGGTTTTCCAGCCTGTCACATATGATCTTAGATTCTGTGTAACCAAAATGAAATCTGTTGTAGTCCCATCCCCTTGCCCAATATATCTAGGTTGAAAAACCAATGAGAATTGCAAACTTTGGTAGCAAACACAAAATTATTGGTCATCAAACAATTACTAATAGCTTCCACATAGCCATCATGTCAGAAACGTGGCTGTCCTTCCTCATTAGTGTCCACATATCCACAGACTATTTTTGCAGGTAACGGGCACACATGGGCATTAAAATCCCCTCTGCATACAATATATATCTTGCTGAATCCTCTGTCAGCCACAGACTTCAGATCCTTCTCAAGGTCTCCTTCACACAGGTTCTATCCTTATTAAAAAAGGTCATTGTAAAAACAAATATTATTACTATCACAAAATCCCAGTCTAACCACTCCACAATTATTTGTCAATAAGGTGAAGTTAAGTCACTAAGTACTACCTTCTTCTGAAACTTGAGGGCAATAAATGTACAAAGGCCTCCCCCTTTGCTATGCCAGCTTTGGAGGGATGTGCTGGTGTATTATAGGTGTCATAACCATTTAAAAATGGAGTTGCAGTAGCCAGGTTTCCTGCATGCATAAAATAGAGTAATCCTCTGCAAAAGACACCCAATCTGCATTACCCAAGTTCCTCATAGAGCCCCAGCCACGGCCCGTGCAGGTAAGAGCAGTGGGGCGGTGGGGCCAGGTGAGGGGGGATTTTGATGGACGATGAAGAGGGAAAATTATTTATTTATTTAATTTTCCCTCGTCATCGTCCGTCGAAATCCCCCCTCACCTGGCCCCACAGCTCTTACCTGCACGGGCCGCGGCTGTAAAGCCCGCTATATTCCAGAAAAGGATCTTTTCCTTATTTCCTGCTATCACAGGGGCAACAGATCTATACCTAGGCTCACATTGCAAATCCTCCCCATACCCCTTGGTACTCATGACTCAGAAGAGTTATCAAAAACGTTGCCTCCTTGCCCTTGTCTTTAAAAACCATCAGAGCATCAGGGCCGCTGTGTGTGCTCTGGATAGTACAGCCCACTGCATCCTTGTTCCTAGTCTGTTCGGTGGCTCACTCAACATGTCTCTCATTCGATTGGCCTAGTCCTTCTGGATTTGTGTTAACATTCAAAGACAAAAACTATTACGGGTGACCAGGTTACATCCCTCTGGTATTAGCTCCATGCCCCACTCATTGTTTCCCATTTGCAATTCCCATTGACACAGGTGTAGTGTGAGGATTATAATATGTTGAACGCTGCCAGAAATCCCTCTGCAGGCAAAAGTGTTGAAATAACAGCTTCTTTATTTGTAGTCAGAGAAACCTACAACAGCACAAACCTCCAGGCAGGTCAAGGAACGATCTGGCAACTGACATCTGCCTGATCATTCCAGAATCAACCCAGCGCTCTGCACCAACATAAGTCCAGAACAACAAAACACATATTACATCATAAACATAAGAGCAAACTCTCAATAGAACATCAATACTACATCACCCCCTTCTTTAAACAAACTAACAACAAAAGGATGAATAAAAGAAACATTAGCATAAAACATAATCCTGCAGTTTGGTAGGTAATTTCACAATGCGTGAACTGTGAGTGCTAATGTGCTCACAAACACCATCAGTATAGTCACAACAAGAAGTACTCGAATCATCAGCCATTGGCCTACCCAAATCAGGGCTTGATACTGTTTGTCCGTCTGTCGAGTCATGGACACTCAACTGTGGGGGATATTCTCACATCGTAGTCCATCGCGGGAAAATAACGCTGTGTTAACGTTGTATTCTCAACACGGAGGTACCATGCGATAGTCTCACGCCAACGCGTCAAATGACCGCGATAAAATTACCGTGACGGCCAAAAAACGCAAAACACGAACGCGAAAAAAGTTGCGATGTGGCCAACCGCGATAAAAAAATCTGCGACAACCAGCGACAGGCCTGCAATTCCCACGCGTCATGCGGGAAAATGCACTATAAAAGCACCGAAAAACACAAACAAAATAATACAAATTGCGTAGCACCATGGAGGAAGCCGGAGCAAGTACAGAGGACGACCAGAACCCCACAAGCCCCCAGGAGGACCAGCCTGGGACCTCAGGGTCACGGAAGGGCAAGGAGAAGAAGACGAGGAAGACGAGGTTCAGTCCGCAGGAAAACAGGATCATCATCACGGCGGTGATAGAACACCACCAACAACTGTTCGTCACCTCCAATGTGTCATTGGCTAATAAAAATGCAATATGGCAGTCCATCCTGGACAAGGTGAATGCAGTCGGAGTGAGGAGGAGGACAATTGGAGAGGTCAAGAGGTGCTGGAATGATGCGAAGCGCAAAACCAAGAAGAAACTCGCTGACAACCATCAGGCAGCAATGCAGACTGGAGGTGGCAGTCCAGCGGAACACCAGGAGCTGGATGAGATGGAGGAAATTGTGGCCGCAGTCATCAGTGGGGAGACGGTGGCAGGAGTTGGGGGTCCGGACACTGCTCGACATGACCTGACACAACAGCACCAGCGTGAGTACCGAACAGGGACTGGAGGGACGGGGGGAGATGGGCACAATGGCACAAATGCACAATTAAGTACAGCACACTGCACACCCACAATGACTCTGGATCATGTCCCTGATCCCCTTGGCACACTGCAGCACACATACAAACAGCAAGTAGGCCCCCGTCCACTATGGGCACTAAGGGGTCCCTCCCCACACAGCACCAATCTCACAACCAACCCATGCACATTTGTTAAAACCAGCAAAGCTGCGTGTCTGTGAGCTTTACTGACAATGCAAGTGACACTGCATGACGAACAGCATGGCTGCAGTCCAATTATCATGACATGGTGCACGCCACGACACTGAGGTGGCTGAGTGTGGAACACATCCGTAAAGGAGCAGGTTACACTCTGACACATCCACGTGCACAAACAACCCCTGACGTCAACAACACATCTGCGGATAAACCATGCCCAAGAGTCCAAAATCCGAACTAGAGCCAAAATTAGCCAAGTCCGCAACATCTCAGCACTGTAGAAGAACAGAAGTCAAAGGCACACTGCCTCAAAGGGATAAGGGGCAGCAAAATCAAAGCTGCAGGGGCGACTCTCCCACAATGCAGCACACACACATAGCAATAACAGCACATCATCATTGACGGCAATGTGGTACAAAGTGCAACACTCCCACTACAGAACAGAGGACACAACTGGTTCCGCTTGTGCGTAGAAACTGGCCAATCACATCTGGACTTTGCAGGAAACTGTGAGATGATAATGTACGTGTACAACCTCACATCCGTGATGTAGTTAAAATGTCCACTGTCCCGCATCAAATAGCCAGCCCCTCTCAAACAGTCACAATGTACATTGTCATGCAGTCTGTATGTTAACTTGAACAATGCGTCAACATACATGTCAACACAATGTTAAAATGCATCTCCCCTTCACATTGCAGAGGGACAATCAACACCTCCTGCAGAGCAGACCAGACAACTCATCAGTGATGATGAAGAGGACCTCCACACCTTCGACACAGACACCCTACAGCTCATGGACAGCTAAGGCAACCCACCTCCAGGAGCAGGGCAGCCCAGCTGCATCGAGGAGACCCCACCCCCTGCACAGACCACACAGCAGGAAGCACCCACCACCACAGCTGGCTCCCAGCACCTCAGCGAAGCACACATCGCATTCCAAGGCCAGGTGTTAGACTGCCAGAAGGAGGTGGCTGAACAGGTGCGGGTGGGGTTCGACCTCATGGCAGCCGAACTAGATTACATACGTGGGTGTCCAATTCTCATCAGGGACCACTTACACTCCCCAACGGACACCCACACTGCGACAGAGACACACGCATTTGCACATTTCCAGTACTGAACCACGCCCAGAGCCCCGGGATAATCATTCACACCCCTACGCTGTACTTGCGTATGCCAGCCCAGTCCACTCCTCTTACGTATAAAAGGGGGACGACAAAGCTACATGTCCAAGGTCTTACCCACTGCCTGAGGTGACATGGTTGCGTCCGCTGTACACAGCACAATGTAATGTGGTAGGGCCATCATGCATACGTAATGAGCACACGGACACACGTTGATAGTCAGTTGAACTGGCTACGGGCACGTGCGCCCGGCCACTTTTCATTACCAGGGTCACCTGACCAGGGACGCCTTTGCTGGATGGGTGTGGGGTGAGTGTGAGCCAGCCCTCACGGAGTGGTTGGTGCTGGCAACAACTTGAACAGTGATCACTATTAAAGCGGAAACAGAAAACACCAACATAACACAAACAACTGCGAAGCATCATGGTGGTAGCCGGAGCAAGTACAGAGGTCACCCAATATTCAATCAGAAGGGTCCGTGAGTTGTGGTGCACTGAGTTAGTGGAACCTGAAGAGCTGAGCAGGGTATCAAGCTGATGATAGCATCCAAAACAGGTGTGGGCAACTCTGATAGTCTGGCTGTATGACTCTTTCGACTCTGGCAGTTGTTGGTTGGAGGTGGTCCTGGCGGTGGTGGCGTGTGCAGCCAGCGGTGATGCGTCGTCCGGGCAGGTCAGGACTCGATTTGATGTGTGAGCCCTGGTGGACCGCAGTTGAGGCCGGAGGCAGCGGTCAGCGCAGGGCCACAGACACATGGCGTTGATGACCCCCAGGCCATCGACTCAGAGGCCATCCAATATTCAATCAGACAGGGTCCATGACTTGAGCTGCACAGAGTTAGTGGCCCCGGATGCACTGCGGCCGGCAGAGGCACACCGCCATGGGACGGTGACTTGCGGTGCACTGAGGTAGGGCCACAAGAGCTGAGCGGGTCCTCGTCGATGTCGAAGGTGAATGTCGCGGAGTGTTTCGGGGGACAGTGGAAGGTGTTCTTCCAGGGCATGATGCAGAGGGCAGAACCAAGCAGAAACAGGCAATATAGAGGAGATGAATGCTACAAACTCATTTTTAACTCCAAGTCAGTATCAGCTACATGATGATGAAGACAACCCCCAGGCCATGGACTCAGACACCAACAAAGTTCAACCAGAGAGTGTTCATGAATTTCGGGGCACAGAGTTAGTGGCACCAGAGCTGAAAGGGGATGCAGTCTGCGATGAGGCCTGTACAATGGTATGAACTCTGCCATGAAAAAAGCAAGACTCAGTTCCAAATGTGTGACCTACTTGAGCGCAGTGTAGGCCAGAGGCAGCGGTGGAGTACGTCAACGAGAAAGGAGTGCTGGGGGCCTGTGTCGTGGAGGCCAGCGATGGTCTGAGGAGGCTGCCAAGGTCGCGGGCCTCGGGCTTGGAGCTTGCACCGGCACGTGGTGGGCCCTCTTTGACACACGCCGGTGTCGGCAGGTGAGCAGTGAGGCCTGGGTGCGCAGGGGCGGGCAAGACGGGTCTGGGGACCGGCGGCCTGGGTTGCAGCAGGCGCACAGGATCGCAGGCACCACCGCTCACGGCGTCGGTCTCGTGGCGGGGTGTGAGGCGCCGCCCTGGCAGACACGTTGGCCATTCCGGAAGAGAACCACGCCCAGAGCAACGGGCTTTTTATTCACACCCCTACGCTGGCCTGGCGTACGCCGGGCCAGCCCACTCCACTCACGCTTACAGGGGGGACGTAACAAGCTACATTTCCGCGATCTTCCCCACTGCCTGGGGTGACATGGTTGCGTCCACTGTCCACTACAATCCAAACACCAGCAGTATATGTCGACATGGACATGTCTGTGGTCTGCATACTGCAGTCTGGCCAGCACATCCACACCACACTTGGCATTGTGTACATTCTCATTCATGGGTCACCTGCCTCCTTCGCACATGCCTGGTTCCCACCTCTCCCCACATTCTGCTATTGTGTGGCTGAGGTGCCATGCCGTTGATGGCTTGTGTACATGGCTAGCCCAGGTTACCACAGTAAGTTGTGCTGTCGTGTCTGGTAGGTGGGCGTGTTGTTTGGCATGTTGTATGTGAGTTTGTAACGTGTGCATTCCCAGAGTCGTGAGTTGCATGACTGTGGAGTTGAGGTGTGTGGTGTGTTCATTTGGTACTTACCAACGAGCAATGCATTCCCATAGGTGCCAGCCTCAAAGCGTTGGTTGATGATGGACTGTTGGAAGATGAAGGAATCGTGCACACTGCCTGGGTAGTTGGCGACGACATTGGTGAAGAGTCCCAGGTGGTCCACTATTGCCTGCACATTGATGGAATGCGTGTGCTTCCTGTTGCGGTAATTGTGTGCAGTGGCGGCAGGGGGCAAGAGGAGTACATGTGTGCAGTCGATTGCCCCCAACACGTGCGGGAAGCCAGCTATGGCGTAGAAGCCTTGCTTGGTCTCCAGCTGTTCCTGCGCAGTGTGGGGGAAGTGAAGGTACTGGGGTACCAAGCTGATGATGGCATCCAAGACAGGTGTGAGGAACTTGGATAGGGCTGGCTGTGAGACTCCTCAGACTCTGGCAGTTGTTGGTTGGAAGGTACCAGAGGCCAACAGGTGCAGCACAGCCAGCAGCTTTGTCTGCGGAGGGATGTTGGTTGTCCGCTGTGTTGGTACTGTCAGCCTGTGGGCAATGATGGTCAGGATGCGGAGGATGATTGTCCTTTTGAGCCTGTAGTGGGCAATGACATCCTCTGGTGTTAAGTCTGTGAGGCTGGTGCGTTTTCTGAAGGTCCGCTGTCTTTGTCAGCGATGCCTCTGTGGTAGTCCGGGGGGGAAATCCTGGGGGGAGGGGTGGCGGGCCTGGGTGTGGTGGCGGTGGGTGTTGTGGCCCTCTTGGGGCTCCAAGCTGCATGATCAGTAGCTCCATGGCATCTGTTGTTCTTCAGGTGTGGCTCTGGTCTGGGCTCCCTTTTGTGGTGCAGGTTGTCATCCGACTTAACACCAGGTAAGAGCAGGTGTTAGATCCCTGCTGCTAACGCGCCTTATCGCCTGTTTTGGGATCTTATCGCCGATCTGGCTGGTAGTTGAGAATATTCCGAAGTGGTGTTTTCGCGGCTTTTTGCACAGGAACGCCTACTCTGCATCTCATTAGCGTTAGTTGCCGGTGTCATCCGTGGCGATGTTTTTTGTGGCTGCTATCGCAGGTAAACTGGCGATATCGGCTGTTAGCACCAGCTTGTGAATAGGGCGATAAATCTATCGCCACTTTGGCTGCGATAAAGTGCCGCTAACTCGCCGATAAGTCCTTGAGAATATCCCCGTGTGTTTTCAAAAACAGAGTAATTACTGCAAAGATCCGTAGTCCACATGGAATCCCCTACTCCATTCTAGGAACAAGCATGAAAATACATTTCTGCTTGGGAGTTGGATAGCGAAGCTACACTATCCTTGTTCCACCAGCCTTTGTCATGTAGCAACACAGAGGCTTTGCTAGTCTTTACAACTTTGATTGGCAAAGAAACCCTAGTCTCTCCTTTAATTTCTCAAAACGGTTTCTTAATTAAGACCTAATCATTCACATTAACATCAACATTTTTCACATTCTTTCTACAGTCAGAATTTCCCTTCTGTACATCTTGTTTCAACAAGACTCTCTCTCTCATCAACACACTTCCTTCATCTGCCTCAAACGTCTGCTTAACACCAGCAGTATTTCCCAACTACTCTGGTATTAATTTAGATCTGGGTTTTCTCCCCATCAGTGCTTTAAAAGGTGTAATACCTGTAGTGGAATGGAGTTTGGTTAAGAATGCCCAAACTATTTCCTCAAGAAAAGAAGAGACATCAATATTCGCAGCAATGGCAGTTTATATGCCCTCTTTCAACATACGGTTAGCTCCCTCAGCAAGGCCATTTGACGAGGGGCTGTATAGTGCTACTTATGACTGTTTAATGTCAAATTTGTTCATAAATTGCCCTATCTCTCTGGAGACAAAATGAATGTCTTTGTCCATGACAATATTCTGTGGTGAACCCTCAACACGAAATACCCTTTCAGGAAAAGTAATCACTGCCTTGGTGTTAGGTGACTCTACAAAAGAGTACTAGATCCACTTGGAAAAATTGTTTATTAGGACTATCAAAAACCTCTTGTCATTAGGCGGTAAGTTAAAAGGTCCAGAGAAGGCCACGCTACCTTGTGCCAGGGATTCTCAGAAGTGACACTTGAAAAGGCGCTTTGCAAGTAGTTTTCCAGTGCTTGTCCAAGACAACGCATTGTGGGCACTTGACAATGATACTAGCGACCTGATTGTCCAAGCCTGGCTACCAAAAATTCTGCCGTAATTTATTACAAGTGTCAAAAATACCCAATTAGCAGGTTTCTTTATTAACAAAGCAGCATGTCAATCCACGATGCATTTCGACCGTAAGTCTTTCTCAAGTGGTAATGCTGTTCAGCAGTTCTATTCGTCATGCCTTAATATACTGCCCACGGCATTCTGGGATTTGTAGTGCTTAATTCTGTTCAACTCCGTGTTAATAATAACTTTGGTAGCACACTTTAACCCACACGACATATTTCAAATGCACATTTTGGTAATGTAGCATACCGCTTGTCTCCGGACCCTTCTAAAGTTAATCTGGGGTTGCATCGGTGAAATTAATGTACCGGGGCTCATGCTCACCATGTCCTCAATGAGCCTGTCCCCACGCAGCAAGTCTCGCTCGGCGCCTTTGAAGTTAGCCTTTATGCATTAGTCTCCAAGGGGCTTATTCTGCCCCAAGTGTCTTGTACACTGCGCAGGGGATTAGTATCCCCTCGTCCACTTGCATTTGATGTTTAAAGTTGTTCCATTTCACTGGGCGCCGCCGCTGTAAAGTTATGTCCAAACAAAGAGGTCTAGAAGCGGCGCGCACTGACTGCCGGTGCCAGCGTAGGGGTAAAAGACCTCCAAACCCCAACAAATATTATTTACCAAAGAGAAGCGCTGCACACCCGGAGATTCCAATTAGCAGGTTTCTTTATTAACAAAGCAGCAAGACAATCCACGATGCATTTCGACCGTAAGTCTTTCGCTATATATACAGTCCAAAACTCACTCACAGATAAGAATGAGTTAGACACTGCTCAGAGTAAAATCAAGTGGATTTATTCAGCAACTTAATCCCAGCGCCTGGGTCTTGAGTCCATGAAACGCTATGGCAGAGGCGTGTCAGCCATGTGGCTTTCATCAGAGCCGGTTTCAAAAGCAGGTCCTTTCACCTGGGGGTCATTTTGATCTTGTGATAGTGCTGTGACCACTCCCAGTGGAGTGATGTCTCTGCCCCTCCTCTGCTTTAAAGCTGTATTACACCTCGCGCTGCACTTCGAACTGCTGCATGCTGGGACGAGTGGTCCAATGTGGAAACCCATTCAGTAAGTGGGATATTCCAAACACCCAGTGGTGTCCCAATCCTGTTGGCTCATGGACCTCACTCCACCGCAGCTGCCGATCTCCATGAGTGAAGATGCCAAAGCTGGAACCACTTGTAACCCCTGCAGTAAGTACTGCCTCCTCTCTCCCCATGCAGTAATGTAATACGCTGTGGTGATAAGTCTGCTTGGGGGGGCAACGCGTTGTATTCAAATACAGTATCCAATCTTGCTGGCTCACGCGTTGCTCCAGACGGAGAGGGCGAGCGGGTTGCCAGTGCCTGCAATACTGGCAAAACATACAGTCCAAAACTCACTCACAGATAAGAATGAGTTTGACACTGCTCAGGGTAAAATAAAGTGGATTTATTCAGCAACTTAATCCCAGCGCGTGGTCCTTGAGTACATGAAACGCTATGGCAGACGCGTTTCAGCCGTGTGGCTTTCATCAGTGCCGGTTTCAAAAGCAGGTCCTTTCACCTGGGGATCATTTTGATCTTGTGATAGTGCTGTGACCACTCCACAAGCTGTATTACACCTTGCGCTGCACGTCGAACTGCTGCATGCTGGGACATATGGTCCAAGTGGAAACCCATTCAGTAAGTGTATATATACAAGCTGCCTCCAGAAATCCAGAAGCGCTAACCTACATCTGAACCTCCCAAAAAAGCTAAAACCCTTCATACAGCTAGAAGACCTCAAAACGGCGGTTCAATCTCCAGTGCTCTCAAGACTGGACTATGACAATGCCACACTTATAGCTCTACCTAAAGCCAACCTAGTCGCAATGAAAGTGACAATAAATGCAGCTGCAAGACTTTTAACAGGCACATGTAATTTTGATTGCATCTCCCTATCACTCAGAGCCCTCAACTGGATCCCAGTTGAAGCTAGGATCCAACTGAAGGTTGCATGCTTAACACACAAAGCTTCAAACAATTCTGGTTCTAAATTAATGGCGAATAGAATCAAGCTATCAGGAGGTTGAAGGCAATCTAGAAGTGCGAAATCCCTCATACTTAAACCAGCCAGTTTAAAAAAAAAGAAAAATACACGGCCGCACTTTCGCCGGATCTGCTCCAAAAATATGGAACTCACTACCACCCTCAATGAGAGCAATTACCTCATGCAGACTTTTCAAGACGGAAGTTAAAGACTTTCTGCTAGAAAGACATGTGACATACGAGAACTATTTTTAAACTGTCAATACCCCATTGTATACTGTGTGCTACTATTTTTGTACCTCTCTCTTCGACTCCTATGTACAGCGTATCATATGGGACTGATGCTTTATTGCACCCGAACCCTCGTTCACCCTCATTCAAATATCCCTTTGTACAGTGCTCTGATACCATGATGGTCATGCTCGCGCTTTGTAAAACATTATAAATAAATAAATAAAATAAATGTTGTATCTAAACAAACCAACATGAGCCCAAAAAATAGTAATGTAACTACAATTCTTTTCCAACTCGAGTTGATAGTATTCTTTGTTCAGGTCAAGACGGGATATGGACTTTGGCTCCGGTCAGGTGCATGATCAGGTTCACCATGTGGGAACCAGGATGTCTTTCTCTCTCGATTGGTTTGTTGGTCTGGTGCATATCAACACAGATGCGCACTGCACCTCCACTGCCCATTTTTGGCACCACAACTATTGGCAAAACCCATGGCGTAGGACCGGTGGAGCGTTCACTGATGTCATGCTTCAACAGTGTTTCTAGTTCTTTCTCAACAGCTTCTTGCAAATGAAAAGCGATTATGCGGTACCCTTGGGCAACAGGGCGAATGTCGTCATTAATATGAAGTTGCACTTTCATCTTCTTGAGTCTTCCTAAGCCATGAAACAACAATGGGAACTGACTGACAATTTCAGACTCAGCGCAGATGTTGTAGTTGAGAGATATCAGTCCCATGTTATCAGCAGTGACAAAGCTAAGTGTGCATGCACTAGATGAAGTTCCCTGAAGGACATGAATTGGCGCTTGCAGTGACATCATTTTATGTCACAAGGTTGCTGTAAATGACCCTTGACTCTGTAACAGTTTAGAAGGAGCCCACATGTATACCTTCATGTTTGACAGAGTAAGGCATGGCACAGGAGATAGGCTGTTGAACGTTTCTACTGGCATGATGTTAATTGATGCACCACTGTCTATAATGAAGGTTATGGGGTGACCTTTCACCTTTAATATCCTTTTAGGAGTGTCCAAATGAATTTTGTAGCTTTGTTTGGTGATTCTTCTTTGACTTTTGATCTTCTTTGCAAGCAGCTAATCCTACATGTGAATGTTGTTCTTTAGTTGATATCATCAACACACATCCGTCTTCTTCGCTAGCACTTGATAATGACGTTGAAGAGCCTTTATATGATGAGCTTGATGATGATCGACTGTGCTTGGTTTTTACTTGCCGTAACTGATGTTGCCTTTTGACCTTGTGGGTGTGTCGAGAATGCTTCTGGAACCGTCTGGTGTCCATTTTCTCTTTTCACTGTGAAGCATTTGGTTTCTCTTTCGATTTGCAGACCATTTTGAAGTGGTTTTCTTTCCCACAGCCTATGCATATCTATCCTTTGGCCAGGCATTTACCTTCATGGGGAAATGAAAACCCACATTGGAAGCATAGCTTTTTCTTCTTCGGAGACATCGACTTGTGTGCATCTTTTTTGATCTTATGCTCGCTCATTCATTACACACTGTTCCTGCCTCCATATCAGCTTGTTGATCTGCTCATTCTTCTGCCCTTGCAGCTATTAGGATTTTCTCTAAACTGAGTGTCTCTCTCAACATGCGTCTCCTGAAGGAATTTGAAAGACAGCCATCAATGACTCTGATGAGCATGCCTTCTTCATCATTAAAGTCACAGAACTTATAATGTTTGATAAGTGCTTCAAGTCTTTCAACAAACGTATCCATTGTTTCACCAGCCTGTTGTCGTGCTTAGTTAAAGATGTACCTTTCGTAGTCAATTTCAGCATCGGATTGAACTTGGCTTCCAACACTTTTTTATCTTTTGGTACACTATTAAATCAGTTTGTGAGACTTTCTTTAGCACTTTTTTCACTCCATCACCAGCAAGGTTTTTCAAATATTTAATGATTTTCTTATCATCTTCTTCTTCTAGCACATCTTGTTAGAAATGGGATCTCTAGTTGGCAAGGGTTTGCACCTTTGTCCAAGTAGGGACCCTTCTTCCTAGTCAGGGTAAGGGAGTTACACTCCTAAAATAACCCCTGCTCACCCCCTTGGTAGCTTGGCACGAGCAGTCAGGCTTATTCTAGAGGCAATGTGTAAAGCATTTGCACATAACCAACAGTAATACAGTGTAAGCACTACAAACGGACACCACACCAGTTTAGAAAAATAACCAATATTTTTATATACTCAAGACAAGACCAATTACGACAAAAATCCACAATACTATACTTTAAAAATGAATGCTTGATAAGGTAACTTCTTCTTTGCAGGAATAACACAAAAGCAAAGTTCGTACGTGTCGGTAGCCTCGTCCGGGTCTACCGCGATGCTGAATTACACAGAGTCCAACAGTTCCAGCTGACCGCGTCGCTACGGGCCAGCAGAGTCGTGAACAGACTCGGTCACAGTACCTTTCTCGTTGTGGCTGGTACGGAGTGTACGAGCCGGTCGGCGTTCGTCGCGGTTGCGGTGCAAGACGGAGCGATGCAAGGTGCGGTGTCCCTCGATGCGGTGCAGGCAGCGGCTCGATGAGCGTCGTGCAGACGGAGTCGGTGAGTCCAAGGCGTGCGGTGCAGGGCGAGACGTTGTACGATGCGGTGCTGACAGGTTGCGATGCAGGCGACCAAGCCGGAGTGCGGGAGCTGGCGTCGGACAGCGGTGCAAGTCGGAGCGGTGCGTCGCAAACGTGCGAGCGGTGCCCCAAATGCGATGCGGTCACGACTGTTGAGCCAGTTGCAGCGTCTGCGTCGGTCGGGTCCGGCTGGTTCAGTGAAGCGATGCGATGCGAACTGCGGTGCCCACAGGTCACGGTGCAAGCAGCGGCTCGGTGTTGGCGGCATCGGACGTCACCCACGGTGAGACCAGGGTTGCGATGCGAAGCGGGGCAATGCGGTCTGCGGTGCAAACAGGTCACCGGTCAGGGATGGATTCGGTTGATGGAGTCGGTTGCAGTTCCCTTCCTCTGTGGCAACTGAAACAGCGTGCCAGAAGCGGTACCCAGAGGCTTGTGAAGTCTTTGTAGTCCCTGAGACTTCATAACAGGAGGCCAGCTCGGTTCCAGGCCCTTGGAGATACTCAGCACAAGTTTGTAGAAAGTTCAGTCCTTTCACTGCCCAAGGCAGAAGCAGCAGCTGCAGGCCAACCCAACAAAGCAACAACACAGCAAAGGGGCAGTACTCCTCCTGGCAGCTCTTCCAGCTCTTCATCTTGGCAGGTTCCTTGATTCCAGCGAGATCTAAATTCATGGGGTCAGGGCCCCAATATTTATATCCCAATTTCCTTTGTTCTCTGAAGGCAGAGGGGCCTTTGCCTAGTCCAAACCAGTTCTGGAGCACTTTGTTGACAAGTCTCCGTCCCTTCTTTCAGAGAGTAGGCCAGGGACATCAGACGCACCACAGGAGGTGGAGCCAGCATTGTGGAGGGAAGGCACTGTCCTATTCAGGGCCCAGGTGCAACCCCTCCCACCCATCTACATGTAGATCTTGCTATTCAGCCCTGTGCTGACTCACCCTGTCTCCTGGCATCCCCCAGCCCCTGTCACTCACACTCCAGACAAGGAATACACAACCTCGCAGAGGCAGGCTTGGATGGTTAGACAAGAAAATACCCACTTTCTAAAAGTGGTATTTTCAAACACAGAATGTTAAAACCAACTTCACTAAAAGATGCATTTTATCATTCTGAGTCCAGGCATACTAAACTCGAATTTCTACCATGTTCCCGGGGTCAGTTAGGATTATAAGCTGTAATAATCAAAACTGCCCGTTCTGGCCTATGGGGAACAGGTAGCCTTGCAATAGTGAAAAACGAACTAGGCTGTAATTCACTATCAGGACATGCCACACACACCAGGGCATGTCCTACCTTTCGCATACAACGCACCCTGCCCACAGGGGTACCTTGGGCCTACCTTAGGGGTGACTAACATGTAGAAAAGGGAAGGTTTAGGGACTTGCAAGTGTGCGCACTTGCCAAGTCGGCATGGCAGCCCCAGGCTGCGCACAGGCTCTGCAATGGCAGGCCCGAGTTACTCTTTACAGGCTGTTTGCGTGGGTGGCACAATCCAGTGCTGCAGCCCACCAACAGCATTTGGTCTATAGGCCCTGGCACTCGCAGTGCACTTTACAAGGGACTGACACATAAACCAAATAGGCCAATCATGGAAACGCCAATCCGTAACACATTTTATACAGGAGCACTTGCACTTTCCCACTGGACAGCAGTGAGGAAAGTGCGCAGAATCATTACACCAGCAAAAACAGAGTCAAAACCGGGAGGTCAGAAAGCAAAAAGTCAGGGGAAACACGCCAAAAGATGCCAAGTCTAACACATGTCCCCTCCAGCTGAAAGTAGGGAGAACTACCCAACCCCATTGGAGTTCTCTTCACTAAGGCGGAAGAACCTGGACAGACCATCTGCGTTGGCGTGTTCTGTACCAGGACGGTGTTCCACCGTAAAGTCCATTCCCTGTAGGGAGATGGACCACCTCAGCAGTTTTGGATTCTCACCCCTCATTTGCATCAACCATCTGAGGGGCCTGTGGTCGGTCTGAACCCGGAAGTGAGTCCCAAACAGGTATGGTCTCAACTTCTTCAGCGCCCAGACCACAGCAAAAGCTTCCCTTTCTATGGCACTCCACCTCTGTTCCCTGGGGAGTAGTCTCCTGCTAAGGAAGACTACAGGCTGATCCAGGCCGATCCAGGCCCTCTTCGTTCAGTTGTGAGAGCACCGCTCCCACACCATGCTCTGAAGCGTCAGTCTGGACGACGAATTCCTTGGAGAAGTCAGGTGCCTTGAGCACGGGCGCCGTGCACATGGCTGCCTTCAGGGCATCAAAAGCTTTCTGGCAGGACTCAGTCCAGATCACTTTCCTGGGCTGCTTCTTAGAAGTCAGCTCTGTTAAGGGGGCAACGATGGTGCCATAGCCCTTAACAAATCTCCTATAGTAGCCGGTGAGACCTAAGAAGGCTCTCACCTCTGTCTGGGTCTTGGGGGGCTCCCAAGCCAGAATGGTGTCAATCTTGGGTTGTAGGGGCGGCACCTGGCCGCTTCCTACCTGGTGTCCCAAGTACACCACAGAACCCTGCCCGATCTGGCACTTACTGGCCTTGATCATGAGGCCTGCACCTTGCAGAGCCCTCTACACTTTCTCAAGGTGCTGTAAATGTTCTTCCCAGCTGGAACTGAACACAGCAATGTCATCCAGGTAGGCGGCACTGAAATCCTCCAGCCCAGCCAACACCTGATTGACCAACCTCTGAAAGGTGGCAGGGGCATTCTTCAACCCAAAGGGCATCACCCGGAATTGGTAATGACCTTCTGGGGTTGAGAATGCTGATCTCTCCTTGGCCCCATCGGTTAAGGCAATCTGCCAGTACCCAGACGTCAAATCAAACGTGCTGAGGAACCGGGCAGCTCCCAACCGATCAATGAGCTCATCAGCTCTGGGGATGGGGTGCGCGTCAGTCCTGGTGACGGCATTGAGCCCACGGTAGTCCACACAAAACCGGAGTTCTGGAGTGGCACCGGGCGCAGCAGCCTTTGGGACCAAGACCACTGGGCTGGCCCAAGGACTGTGGGAGGGCTCAATCACCCCTAACGCCAACGTCTTAGAGACCTCCTCCTTGATGCTGGCTCTGACCCGGTCAGTCAACCTGTAAATCTTGTGCTTCACAGGAGGGCTGTCACCAGTGTCCACGTCATGGGTACACCAGTGAGTAACACCGGGGGTCAGAGAGAACAGTGGGGCGAACTGTCCCAACAACTGGTGACAGTCCCCCTGCTGCTCCTGAGTCAGAGTAGGGGAGAGGATCACACCTTCTACTGACCCATCATGCTCCTTGGTAGACAGGAGGTCAGGGAGAGGCTCACTCTCCTCTTCCACCCCATCATCTGTCGCCAAGAGCATACTCACTTCGGACCTCTCGAAGTGGGGCTTGAGGCGGTTCACGTGAAGGACCCTCAAAGGGTTCCTTGGAGCTTGCAAATCCACCAGGTAGGTGACGTCACTTTTGCGCTCCACCACCTCATATGGCCCAGTCCACTTGTCCTGCAAGGCACAAGGTGCCACTGGGGCCATGACCCACACTTTTGCCCAGGTTGAAATTCGACCAGAGTGGCATTCTGGTCATACCATCTCTTCATTTCTTCCTGGCTTGCTTCTAGGTTCGCCTGAGCGAGTTTCCTGAAGCGGGCAGTTTGGTTTCTAAAGGCCAGCATGTAGCTAAACACATCCTGGGGAGTTTTCCTGGGAGCTGCCTCCCAGCCTTCCTTTACCAAACTCAGAGGTCCTCTGACAGGGTGGCCATACAGGAGCTCAAAGGGGCTGTACCAAGAGACTTCTGAGGCACCTCCCTGTATGCAAAGAGTAGGCATGGCAAGAGGACGTCCCACTTACGCCTCATGGGTTCTGTTAGACCCTTGATCATGCCTTTCAAGGTCTGGTTGAATCTCTCCACCAGACCGTTTCCTTGTGGGTGGTAAGGAGTGGTGAACTTGTAGGTTACACCGCACTCCTTCCACAGGGATGTCATATACTTGGATATGAAATTGGTCCCCCTATCAGAAACCACCTCTCTGGGGAATCCCACACGGGAAAAGATCCCCATTAACGCCCGGCCCACCACTGGCGCAGTCGTTGTCCTGAGAGGTATTGCCTCCGGGTACCGGGTGGCATGGTCCACCAAGACCAGGATATACCTGTTGCCCATGGCTGTCTTGGGATCCAGTGGCCCCACAATATCCATCCCTACCCTTTCAAAGGGTGTACCAACAACAGGAAAAGGTTGGAGAGGATCTTTGACCTTCCTCCCACTCTTACCACTTACCTGGCAAGTTTGGCAAGACCTACAGTGTGCATCTGACTGCCTTCGCATTTGGGGCCAAAAGAAGTGGGTGACAAGCCTGTCAAAGGTCTTGTCCTGCCCCAAATGTCCTGCCAAAGGCACGTCATGAGCCAGACCCAGTAGGAAGGTCCTGAAGCGCTGGGGTACCACCAGCACATGGGCTGACCCAGGCTCAGCAACCTTAGGCTCACTGTATAAGAGACCACTCTCCCAGTAGATCAGATGTGACCCGGACTGATTACCAGCTGCCTGGTCTGCAGCCTGCCGCCACAGACCCTCCAGAGTAGGGCACTCGTTCTGCTCCCTGCAGAACTCCTCCCTGGTGGGACCCCCTTCTTGCTGCCAATGGGTCAGCTCAGAGATGTCTCCCAGTTCGGCTACCTGCTCCCCTGTAGGCACCGGGCGTCCCCTCGAGGTCCGCCTCCTCCCGGTCCGTGGGAACTTCGGGGGCCGGTTTCCCGTGCCCCTGCCCTTTTTTCTTGGCAGGGACTTGGGCCACTGTTCCAGGCTCCAAGTCCTCTTGATCACCCTTTCTGGCTGCCATTGACCGAGTAGACACGCATGCCCACTCTGGCAACCCAAGCATCTCCAAGTGAGACCTGAGCTCAACCTCCTTCCATAAGGACTGCTCCAGGTCGTTACCTAGCAGACAATCTACAGGCATGGTAGGGCTCACAACCACCCTCAAGGGACCTGAGACCCCCCCATTCAAAGGGAACCTGCGCCACCATACACTGGCGCTCAGAGTTGTCTACAGCAACTACTTGGTGGAATGCTCCTGGGACTACTTGCTTCTCAGACACCAGGTGACACCGGACTGAGGTCACACTGGCTCCAGTGTCTCTGAGAGCCTCTACCCTATTCCCATTGATGGTCACCCAGGTGCTATATTTCTTTGTGTTAGGGGGCACCTGGTTTCCTGGGACAATCTCACTGTCCCCTAGTGAGACAAGGGTCATTTCTGCGGGATCCCCACCCTCCTGTGGGCGCCCCTCCTCCCCAAGCGCTACACTAGCCAACACTTTGGACTGTCCACCGGTGGGGGGCTGTGTCCCCTTTGGGCACTTGGGGTCCCCCTTAAAGTGACCTACCTGGTCACATGCATAACACTTGCGGGGGCCGGTCTCAACAGGCTTCCCTGTAGAGACCCCTTTCTTCTTATCACCGGGGGGCTGGGAACCTTTACCCTGGGTACTAGTTTGGGGCCCTTTAGAGAACTCCTGTGCTTTACCCTTGTCCCCACCACCTTTCTGCTGGGGACCCTGCCCACCTTTGGCTGAGTCTCCCCCAAACGCTTTCTTGTGGACCCTGGTACTCACCCAGTGGTCCGCTTCCATAGCAAGCTTCCTGGGGTCAGTTAGCTTACTATCCACTAGGTGCTGGCGCAGATCTGCAAAACATAGACTAGACAAGTGCTCCCATGCAAACAAGTTGTAGAGCCCCTGAAAATCTGTTACACTACTGCCCTTTACCCAACCATCCAGCGACCTGCAGAACACATCCACACATTCCAACCAAGTGTTGGATCAGACTTCTTACTGGACCTGAACTGATCCCTGTACTTTTCAGGAGTAAGACCATACTTAGTGAGAAGGGCATCCTTCATGTCAGCATAGGTGAGGTGATACCCTTTACCCAAAGCTATCAGAGCATCCCTTGCTTCTTCAGGGAAAAGTGGCCATAATCCTGCTCCCCAATTTTCCTCAGGGACCCCATTCATGTGTATGGCTGCCTCATAACCCTGAAACCACCTTTGTATGTCATCCCCCTTCTTGAACTCCTTGCCTACATTCTTGGGAATGTGCACAATCCTGTCTGCCTTCCTGGACGAATTGCTGCCACCATCTGAGCCTGACTTACTCCTAAGTTCTAGCTCCTTCAGTTCTCTCTCATGCTCTAAGAGCATCTTCTTCTCCTCCATGGCCAATCTCCTCTCCTCCCTCTTCTCCTCCCGCTCACCCTCCAGCCTGAGCTTCTGCAGCTCAAACTGCCTTGCCTCTCGCCTGTCCTCCAGCTCCTCTGGGGACAGACTGCTGCTGCCTGACTAGGCGGGTTCCCCCCCACCCAAAAGCACATCCACCCTGGAAATAGGCTCCTCCACCTCCTCACTGAGATTACCAGGCAGCCCACTGGCATGTCTGGCTGCTACCCAGGCCCTCAGCGCCTTCTGTAGCTCCTCCTTCCTTGTGAGGCCTTTAATTTGGACTTTCAGGTTTTTACAAATTGCTCGTAGTTCCTTTACGGCGTAGGTTTCCAACCTATCCTCCTCAAAGATAACTTCCAGAGATGCAACGGATGATGCAGCTGAGTCAGGCATGACAAACGTAGTGAGTTGAAAACTGGCAAGATCAAAAATAGGCCAAAAGAAAAAGAACCAGTATGTGGTACGTAATGGTCTGCGATATGGTAGTAGTGCACACCAATCACTGTAAGTCAAGTGCAAACACAAGTCCTATCCTCACCGCTGACAACCAATGTTAGAAATGGGATCTCTAGTTGGCAAGGGTTTGCACCTTTGTCCAAGTAGGGACCCTTCTTCCTAGTCAGGGTAAGGGAGTTACACTCCTAAAATAACCCCTGCTCACCCCTTGGTAGCTTGGCACGAGCAGTCAGGCTTATTCTAGAGGCAATGTGTAAAGCATTTGCACATAACCAACAGTAATACAGTGTAAGCACTACAAACGGACACAACACCAGTTTAGAAAAATAACCAATATTTTTATATACTCAAGACAAGACCAATTACGACAAAAATCCACAATACTATACTTTAAAAATGAATGCTTGATAAGGTAACTTCTTCTTTGCAGGAATAACACAAAAGCAAAGTTCAGTACGAGTCGGTAGCCCCGTCCGGGTCTGCCGCGATGCTGAATTACACAGAGTCCAACAGTTCCAGCCGACCGCGTCGCTACGGGCCAGCAGAGTCGTGAACAGACTCGGTCACAGTACCTTTCTCGTTGTGGCTGGTACGGAGTGTACGAGCCGGTCGGCGTTCGTCGCGGTTGCGGTGCAAGATGGAGCGATGCAAG
Source organism: Calotriton arnoldi (assembly GCA_963921515.1). Taxonomy (NCBI): domain Eukaryota; kingdom Metazoa; phylum Chordata; class Amphibia; order Caudata; family Salamandridae; genus Calotriton; species Calotriton arnoldi. Next base: position 44,175 of record CAWUFW010017008.1, read on the forward strand.
GTGCGGTGTCCCTCGATGCGGTGCAGGCAGCGGCTCGATGAGCGTCGTGCAGACGGAGTCGGTGAGTCCAAGGCGTGCGGTGCAGGGCGAGACGTTGTACGATGCGGTGCTGACAGGTTGCGATGCAGGCGACCAAGCCGGAGTGCGGGAGCTGGCGTAGGACAGCGGTGCGAGTCAGAGCGGTGCGTCGCAAACGTGCGAGCGGTGCCCCAAATGCGATGCGGTCACGACTGTTGAGCCAGTTGCAGCGTCCGCGTCGGTCGGGTCCGGCTGGTTCAGTGAAGCGATGCGATGCGAACTGCGGTGCCCACAGGTCACGGTGCAAGCAGCGGCTCGGTGTTGGCGGCGTCGGACGTCGCCCACGGTGAGACCAGGGTTGCGATGCGAAGCGGGGCGATGCGGTCTGCGGTGCAAACAGGTCACCGGTCAGGGATGGATTCGGTTGACGGAGTCGGTTGCAGTTCCCTTCCTCTGTGGCAACTGAAACAGCGTTCCAGAAGCGGTACCCAGAGGCTTGTGAAGTCTTTGTAGACCCTGAGACTTCTTAACAGGAGGCCAGCTCAGTTCCAGGCCCTTGGAGATACTCAGCACAAGTTTGTAGAAAGTTCAGTCCTTTCACTGCCCAAGGCAGAAGCAGCAGCTGCAGGCCAACCCAACAAAGCAACAACACAGCAAAGGGGCAGTACTCCTCCTGGCAGCTCTTCCAGCTCTTCGTCTTGGCAGGTTCCTTGATTCCAGCGAGATCTAAATTCATGGGGTCAGGGCCCCAATATTTATATCCCAATTTCCTTTGTTCTCTGAAGGCAGAGGGGCCTTTGCCTAGTCCAAACCAGTTCTGGAGCACTTTGTTGACAAGTCTCCGGCCCTTCTTTCAGAGAGTAGGCCAGGGACATCAGACGCACCACAGGAGGTGGAGCCAGCATTGTGGAGGGAAGGCACTGTCCTATTCAGGCCCCAGGTGCAACCCCTCCCACCCATCTACATGTAGATCTTGCTATTCAGCCCTGTGCTGACTCACCCTGTCTCCTGGCATCCCCCAGCCCCTGTCACTCACACTCCAGACAAGGAATACACAACCTCGCAGAGGCAGGCTTGGATGGTTAGACAAGAAAATACCCACTTTCTAAAAGTGGTATTTTCAAACACAGAATGTTAAAACCAACTTCACTAAAAGATGCATTTTATCATTCTGAGTCCAGGCATACTAAACTCGAATTTCTACCATGTTCCCGGGGTCAGTTAGGATTATAAGCTGTAATAATCAAAACTGCCCGTTCTGGCCTATGGGGAACAGGTAGCCTTGCAATAGTGAAAACGAACTAGGCTGTAATTCACTATCAGGACATGCCACACACACCAGGGCATGTCCTACCTTTCGCATACAACGCACCCTGCCCACAGGGGTAGCTTGGGCCTACCTTAGGGGTGACTAACATGTAGAAAAGGGAAGGTTTAGGGACTTGCAAGTGTGCGCACTTGCCAAGTCGACATGGCAGCCCCAGGCTGCGCACAGGCTCTGCAATGGCAGGCCCGAGTTACTCTTTACGGGCTGTTTGCGTGGGTGGCACAATCCAGTGCTGCAGCCCACCAACAGCATTTGGTCTATAGGCCCTGACACTCGCAGTGCACTTTACAAGGGAATGACACATAAACCAAATAGGCCAATCATGGAAACGCCAATCCGTAACACATTTTATACAGGAGCACTTGCACTTTCCCACTGGACAGCAGTGAGGAAAGTGCGCAGAATCATTACACCAGCAAAAACAGAGTCAAAACCGGGAGGTCAGAAAGCAAAAAGTCAGGGGAAACACGCCAAAAGATGCCAAGTCTAACACATCTATAAAGTCATCAAATGTTTCAATCCATGCAGCCCATCTGGCACCGATGTTCTACTTCTTCCCTGTGTCAAACGGTGGTGGTGGCTTCAGGAATGTAGCTGCATTGTACTTTGCGCTCAATTCTGTCACCAATGAGAGCACGTTCTGTTCAGGCAGCATTCTTCATGCAAAGCAGAACCGGCAACTTCTCAGCGCAACACCCCCGTTGCTTGGGTCTGGTCATCTCGTTTGATTTTGAGGTCGCATAGCACTTTACTCGCTTGTGCCAATACGTTTCTGTTTTCGTACCTGGTCTTCACTCCCTCTAGAGTTTGCTTCACATGGATGACTGCTCTGTGTTATGGCGTGGCACAGTATCTCTTCTTTTAGCCTTATCAGCGGGTTCTGGTGGGCTTTTCGAATGTGCTCCTCTGCAAGGTCTTCAACTTCTTCAATGGATGTGTATGGGCTGCAGTGGGGCTTTGACTTCACATACTCCAACCCCTTTGCATCAGTTTGGGGTGCACGTGGCACACACAAGCAGTTTGCTGTACCTTTGCAAACTCTCAGGGAGAGCAGCCTTGTTTCTTTGGAGCACATATCCCCTACTCTTCGCCAGCTGTAGTGTCTTCCCCAGCCGCATGCACAGGAACACGCCACACACCAAGTTCTGTAATAGACGTCTTTATTCTTCAACATACGATCACGCTCTACACGCATTATGTCATTACTTTCATAACCTGTAGGAAAGTGCCCCTTTTTGCATGGTTGCCCCCCACTTTTTGCCTGATGTTGATGCTCTTTAACTAAGTTTGCCCTGGGTTCCTGCTGACCAGGTACCCAGGGCTCCTGCTGACCAGGTACCCAGGGCCTGTGTTCTTTCCCTAAAACTGTACCTTTGCACCCCCAATTGGCACCTCTCTGGCCACATGTAAGTCTCTTGTAAAAGATACATGGGTACCAAGGGCACTGTGACCAGGGTTGGCCCCTAAGGACTGCAGCAGATATTGTGCCACCCTTACAGGCCCTGTACCTTAACACACACACACTGCCCCTGCAGGCTGCGTGTTTTGGTGCAGAGAAAAGTGAAGTGTTGACATGGCACACAGACATGTGTGCCATTCCTACAACCCACTGCCTATGGTCTTGGTAAGTCACCCCTCTAGCTGGGTGCACTATACCACTAGTGAGGGTACAGGTGCACCAGCCCTGTACCCCTACAGTGTCTAAGTCCATTCTTAGACATTGTAAGTGCAGTAAAGCCATAAAGAGTATATGGTCTGGGAGTTTGTCATTACGAACTCCACAGCACCATAATGGCTTTACTGAATTCTGAGAAGTTTGATATCAAACTTCTCAGCCCAGTAAACCCACACTGATATCAATGCCAAATGCACTCAGAGGGCATCTTAGAGATGCCCCCTGAAAATCGACATAACTCTAGTATCCTGGCTGAGTGGCTGCTAACCAGCTGCCTCCCCCAGACATGTTTCTGCACCCCTGGGTCGAGAGCCTCCCGCTCTCAGGATCCTGAAACAAAGCACATTCTGGGCAGAGGTGCCAAGCATCCTCCCCAGGATGGGAAGGGTCCACAGAGGGGTAGCTTTAAAGGCTTGCCACCTTTGTGAGCTGACCCAGCCATTTGCTGCTCCCAGCAACTGGCCCTCACCGGTTCTAACCTGCACTTTGGGAGGGAGAATCAGCGGGAAAACCAAGATAGGAGGAGAGGTGTGCCCACCTTTGCCAACTCCACCCCTCAGGTGAAGGAAGCGAGGCGAAGCACTACTGTCAGTCCCCGCCATCTTGAAGATGGGGAGTCCCAGCCACCCAGAGATAGGCTTATGCCCCCCTCCCACTGGAGCGTGGTATAATACTGGGTGTACCCACCCCAAGGAAGGGAAATATTGGTCCCAACCTGTGCCTACCTGACCCCGAAACTTGGCTCCTCAGACAAGCAAGAAGAAGAAGAAGAAGGACCGAAGAGCCTTGCTAAAGGAAGAAGAGGAGGACACCAACTGCCTTGGCCCCAGCCCTACCGGCCTGTCCCGACCTTGATCTGTTCGAGCGGATTCCTGGTATGTCCTGCAGCCAGCAGCCCCCCAGAACCTAGAGGACCTGCCCTGCCTTCCCTACAAAGACTTTGTCTCCCATGAGCACCGGACTTGCTCAAGAACCAGACTCTGGCTCCATCCGAATCCGCAAGTCTGCACCACTCTGCACCAGACGGCCATGGCACGAGTTCGAGTGGCCCAACACCACGAGGAGGTCGCCGCAGCAATCCTGACCTGGGCCCCGGTGATTCTGACCTACCTCAAGCCTCCCAACGATGCCTGCAGCCTTTATCTGGAGGGTCCCCCTGACCGCAACCGAAGCTGGTAAGGAAGCCCGACTCTTGAAGACACCCCTGCACCCAATGCCCCACGGCCTTGGGTTGCCCAACTGATTGTGTCCAGGCAACCCCATGCATCCCAACCTACCTCTCCAAATGGTGGTCGCCTCCAAGAAGCCTCCCTGCCCGAACCTGCAGTGTTTGTTCCGACCGCAGTTCTCCCATTAAAACCTATAGGGCACCCGACGCCAAACCAGCACCCTGCACACGGCCGCCCCTGTGCCGCTGTTTGCGCACCTTGTGTGCTAACTCGGAGCCCCCTTTGCCCTGAGCTTAACCCTAAGAGCTTTGCTCCCTCAACCCTGTGGCTTGCCCAAGAGCAGCCACCAACCGACGGCCCCCTAGCCCCATAGGCTAACACTGGGCCTCAGCACTCTGCACCCGGCAACCCTAGTGCCGCTGAGGGTGTTTTTTGAGTGCATACTTGACCCTGGGGGAACCCTTGTTCTAACCCCAGAAACTCAACCCCAAAGACCGATTGCTTACCTGCAAACCGATTACCTCATTTTTCTCTATAGGATTGCATTGACTGTTTTCCTCTGAAAAAGTTTTGTGTTGAGCGGAGTTTGTATGGAAACCTACGCAACTGTGTTTTAATGAAAATTGTTTTACTTACCTTTGTCTAGGAAATGTCCCAGTGTGATATCTAGGCATATCACCTGAGTAGAAAAAATATTCTAAAAAGTAGTCTAAAGAGTAATCTGAAAAGTAATCGCAAGTAATTACAAATATCTATTGTCTTGAAATATTTTACAAACCTGTAACAAAGTCAATTTCATCCAGCTTGCTTGTTTTGATCAATCTGTCTTGAAAAGTACAATTCTACTTACCTGTACCAAGTCCTGCTTGGTTCTAAAAATAAAACACAACTAAAGAAATATTTTTGATTCGAACAATTGGTCTGAGTTCAGTCTTTGAGTGTGTAACATAATGTCTTGCCTGAGGGTGTACAATAAATGCTTAACACTACCCTCTGATAAAGCCTTACCGCTCGCCCACACTACCACAAATAGAGAGTAAGGTATTATCTACTTTTACCTCTGTAAGCCTTTGGGGATCCACTGGACTCTATGCACACTATACCTTACTTTGGTATAGTATATACAGAGCCAGCTTCCTACATAACCACATCTTAACACCTCTCAGCAATTCCTGTTTAGAGTCCGCCCAGAACCGCGAGGGTCCTAGGGTGCATATCAAAGACACTACACAATTCAGTGAATTAAAGGGCATATGTAGCGCAGTTCAGGATAACAAAGGGACGTAACGCATGACCCTTGAGCCTCTGCGATGCAGAGGACCCCCAACCCTTCAAGGGGGACCCCAATTCAGCCAAAGTTCAATGAAGATCCATGAGATATAGGAGACTCCAGGGCCTCTCATCACATTCTGCAGGGGGGCACCATTGTTTTGCTCTTACACCACTGGGATAATAATGTTGACAGTTGTAGACCTGTTGCCTGTGAGATACCAAACTCTCTCTCAAGAAGTGCCTTCAGGCTCTATCCATATTAAACTCGTGATTTTCAACAAAAGAACAGTGTGTTTCCTCTTTGAATGCCTCTTTGAATGCCTCGCTTCTGATCTGTAAACCGTCATGCTGAGGGGCACTCAAGTCATTTGAGAAAGCTTTGTGACAATTCTTGTTATACAGATTGCATTATAAAAAGAGCCTCTTTATTCCCTTCACCAGTTAATCTTTATGATGCCAACGACGCCTTGTCTATACTTGCGAAAAAGGTCTGACTAATATTTATTATTTAATAAGGCGTTGTCAGGAGTCGACGGCAATGCTTCAAAGCCAGCTGACAATTTCTTTTCGGGGCACATCAGCCACTCTTTGATCAATTAGTGGAAAGGTTTTGACAGTGAAAATCTAAAACCTCACCAGTAGGACAGCCAGTCAATGGCTCCTTTGCAGAAATTAATTTGAATATTCATCTGATTCCATTAAACATCAAAATTATCCATTTCAAGTGTCACTCGCTTCCCCCCGCTCTGCCTCCCGTCTTTGCACCGCTTCAAGAAGTCTCACTTCTGATTATCAGAGGGAGTCTCTGAGCCATTCCAACATGGCGCTGCCCAAACGAGGACTGACACGTTACTAATGTATTACAACCAGAATGACGGAGGTGATGAGACTCCGGGTAACGTTACCAGAACCTTTTGTTATCTTATTAGCAAAAGTGACGAGCCCAAATTGCTAATGGGACAAAACATTCACATTGCATTTACATCAATCTCAGATTGTACCCGAGGGTGCCAAACAAGGGCAGGCAGAAACATGGAGAGAGGGGAATTAGTGCCATGGAAAGCGAACAGTCATGTCACAGGAAAGAGGTGGGGTGGAGTTAAGTGGCATGGAATGTTTGCAGCTTTCGGACATCATTCAACTGAAATCCAGCCTGTCATTTTAACAAGAAACATTTTCTATGCTTGTGCCCCCAGCCTTTCGTGAGCCACCGCTTTCACCTAGATGCGGGATCATCAACGGTTATGTTATTTTACCTTAACCTCTGCACAATGTAGGTCTGTATAGAGATTAATGTGGCTACACATGCCAACATGGGAGCTGCTCCAGAAAGAACTAGGCAAGGCACAATGCTCAGGGGCGACGTGAGCCCCCCGATTTACCAGCTACAGCGGGGGTGAGGTTCTTTATTGGCCTCTTTCATCTGCAACTTGACAGATGATAGCTCTTTATTAACTCTGCAAGGATGAACTGAAAGATGGGCTAATAGAAAAGGCAAAGAAGGATGGACAAGTGGGTGAATTTCACGCATGGGTAAAAGGATGGATGGATGGATGATTGGGTGAAGGAATGGTTAGCTGAAAGGATGAGTCGTTGAAAGGATAGATAAATGAGTGGGTGAAAGGATGAATGGGTGAAAGGATGAATGGGTGAAAGGATGAATGGATGAGGGGTGAACGGATGGGTGGATAAAAGGATGGATGGGTCGGCAAATGATGTGTGGGTAAACGATGGCTGGGTGGGTGAAAGGATGAATAGATGGAAAGGTAGAAGGAAGGGTGGGTGAAAGGATGGATTGATGGGTGAAAGAATTTATGAATGAATGGGTAAAACAATGGGTGGATGAGTGAGTTAGAGGATAGGTAGGTGAAAGGATGGATGGGTGAAAAAATTGATGAATGAATGGGTAAAAGGATGGGTGAATGAGTGGGTTAGAGGATGGGTGGGAGAAAGAATGGATTGACGGGTGAAAGGATGGATGGGTGAAAGGATTGATGAATGAATGGGTAAAAAGGCGGGTGAATGAATGGGTTAGAGGATGGATGAATGGGTGGACGAGTGGGTGAGAGAATGCATAGATGGGTGAATGAAGGGATGGCAGAGTAAAAGGAAATCTGAGAAAACGATGGATGGATGGTTGGATGAGTGGATAAAAGGATGGCAAAGTAAATGGAAATCTGAGAGGAAGGATGGATGGGCGGGTTGCTGGGTAGGTGTGTGTGATAGAATGGCAGAGCAAATGGAAAACTGAGAATGGATGGATGGTGGTTGAAAGCATGGCAGTGTAAATAAAAATCTGAGAGAATGGATTTATGGATCAGTGAGTGAAAGGGTGGCAGAGTAAATGGAAATTTGAGAGGATGGATGGATGGGTTGTTGAAAGGATGGAAGAGTAAATGGAAATCTGAGAGGCAGGGTCTATGACATAATAAATGCAAATCTGGGATGATGGATGGGCAAAAGATCTATTGATGGACAAAAGGCTTAATGATGGTTGGGTAAGTCGATGGATGGATTGGTCATTGAATGGATCGAATGTTGAAAGACTGAATGATGGATGAAAGAATAAATGGATGGCAGAATGTAAAGGTGAAATAGTGGATATCAGTGTGTGAATAGTAGGATTAAAGCATGAATGGATAGATGCTTGGTGGAAGAAACAAGGGAACTCTTCTAGTGAGGTTTGGGCCTTGCTTGCTTCGTGCCATCAGAGGTATGGTTCAAAGTGGGGGGTATTTTAATTTTCTGGCTAATTCTGGGTTGTTGAATAGCAAATAGAGTAAATGTGCCCTTGTGCTAGTCAAAAAGGATGTACAATTAAATGCACAATAGTATTATAATGATGTGATTAATCTGTAGTTGAAACAAAGACATTATGCTCAGGAAACTGTGCTTATTCTAACAGTGGTCAGTTTAGGCCTTGATATCAAAATGTTCAGAGCTCCATCTTTTCAGTATATAATCATCTTTCTGCCTCTGTCACAACCTGTGGACAGACAATTAATGCACATGCAACTTTTTAAACAATGTTTTGAGATGTAATGCCGCTATCCCATATTCAGAATTATGGGTCAGATTTATATTCTGGCGGACGGCATGTTTCTCTGCCCAGGCAATGGAGTAAATTACTCCCTTGCACTGGCAAATGTACCATCTGCCAGATTTGGAAATTACCACCAAGCAGGCGGTCATTTCTTAAAGCATTGCCAGAAACCGCCCTCACAATGGTTTCTGTCAATGGTTTTTTGCAGCTTGGTGCAGGGCTCCGTCAACATGGTGAAGCCCTGCACCGAACAGTTTTCTTTTTTCCCACTTCGGGATTGTCTTTATGAAAACAAAAGAGAAAATACTCCCCTCGCCATTGGGAGTCCCCACCCATGGTGATTAAATCAAAGGTCCCCCAGCATACACATTCAGCGGGTGGACCATTATGTTGGCAGTAAACATACTCCGTCGCCATTGTGACGCAGTATGCTTTCTGCCAACATATAAAGCAGGCCCTATGTTTCTTCCTCTAAAGCTTTATAGGATGCTGTTACACTGAGAGTGAATTGTTTCAATGCCTCATCTGGTGGAACCACGTGTGATTCTTCAAGAGATCTTGTTATTGTATATATGACAATTTTTTTTTTAACAATTTAGGTGTCTGAAGTGCACCAGGGAAGGAAACTGCCTTCTGTGAATCTGTGGCATAATGTTGACAATGTGAGCTCAGAAACTGTTGTTCTCGCTCTCATAGGATTGGTCCAAACTGTGACTTTGCATAATTTTAGTAGATTTTATTGTTAATGTTAAATGTACTTATAAAGCTCATGATGACCCCTAGGTTTCTTGGAGCTAAAAGTAAACCTGAACGGTGTCATGTAAAGGAGAAGCGGCATCTAGGATTTATGGTGTAAGGAAATACCTGTTTTTGCATGTTCACCTCCACATTTTCTGACTGATGCTGCTGATTTATCTATTCTGAGGGTGCAGATCTCAGTGCCAGTGTTCTAACCCATTGCAAAGTATATGTCGAATTGGCTATCCCCATTTGGCATTATAAGTTCCTAGTATATGGTACTCAGGGTAACTAGGGCATGTAAGGCAGAGTGTCCACCCAGTGCAGCAGCACCCTTTGTGCCACCCTGTGTGTGACAATGTACACAATGGCTCCCAGCCTGCCGCTGCAGAGTGGAAGGGCAGTGGTACACTGCTAATTCGACTTTGTTATTTAAACTAATGGCAAAGCCCCCACATCCCTTTACAAAATGTGTAAGACTCCCCCTAAGGAAGGCCTATAGAGCCCTAAGGCATGGAGCTGTATATTATTAAGTAGGACATGTATTTTATATGTCTTAACAGCAACACTTCTGAATTGTCATTTTCCTGTGGAAAGGCTTTTAGCCCCATTGGCTAACACAGGGTTGCAGGCTGACACCTCAGCCTGGCTAACTTATGAATGGCACTACCTAGCAGGATTCTGTAAGGTATTAAATGAATCGTGGCCTTAAACCCGAGCAGATGCCCAGGTTGAATTCAATGTCAGTATTAAAGTAAAGTAACTTTTAGGAAGTTGCGACTCAGAGACCCAGCTAGTCCAGTAGCCTCACACGGGCACAGGGTGAAAGGCAGCTTTCTGCCCACCTGGGGAGTAGTGTGAACAATTTCCAGGCTTAGAGACAATAGCAGTCCACTGCAGAGAGAAGTGTCACCTCCCCGTTGCAGGAAGACACTCAGGGTGTTGGCCCAAAAGGTGAACTTCAAAGGCGTAGCCGCCTTTGATGGGCAAATGGCGATAACACTCCAGAGGGACTGCCCTTTGTTCAGGTAGACATACTTGAGACAGGGATAGAGAGGGAAACCCAGTGCCCAAACGGCTCCCTCTGGGCATGTAGCCCCCAGGTAGCCACCCCTCTAGGGTGGGCTACCAAGCTCCTAACTGCTGAGGGAGGGTGTAGAGATCTTGGGAGTGGGCAGAATAGAGCACTCTGGTATTCTTAGGTGCCACACATTGTCGGAAAGACATCACCAAGAGGGAGAGGACCTGGTAGCCCATTGGCTAGTGACAGCATTGTCCCCTCAGGGCACTTTCCCAGGGTAAATATGGCACCCCAGCCACTCTGGCTCTCAGGAACTGGAACAAGGACCGAAGAAGGACTGCCCTGCTGCCCCCTGGCCTGCACAAAGAGAGGCTGCTAGACTGCACCTACTGCACCGTGGGCTAGCGAAGAGAGGCTCATAGCGGAGCCTAACATGCAGCCCACCACTGTGACAGCGCCTGCAGCACATTCCTGCACGGTGTGGCATGCATGCCACACCGTGCAGGAACAGGGGTGCAATTCCAGGGGGGCACAACATGTGCCCCCTTGCATGCACACCCAGGAGCTGCACAGGAGCCTGTTAGGGACCCCTTAGTTGCCTCTCTGCCCTCCTTTTTAAGGGTGGGCTCATCACCATGTAAAGGGGTGTGAGAGGGTGACTCAGAATGTGTTTGCCGGTGCAGCAGCAGCACCGCCAGCATATTTCCGCACCTGACCGCTGCACGACTGCCGCGGGATCCTGGATCCCCGGCGGACACAGTGGTCCTTTGGCAGTCCAACCACCCCATTCGTAATACCGCGGGTGGCCCGTGGTATAGCGGTGGTTGGACCGGCGGTCTTAAGGACAAACATACTCGTAATAAGGCCCTTAGGCTATGGTCCCCAGCTTACAGTAATTACTCATTAAGGGTCCCCAGATTCCGATAATGATTCATTGGGGGTCCCCGGGTTCCAATAATGATTATGTGAAAGTCCTTAGAAGTCAAAAGGTTAAGTACCACTGATCTAGGGGTTCAAATGAGAGTGTCATGATTTTATTGTAGCGTTCTTTAGTGGGATATAGTCTACAATGGTTTTGGAGTGAACTCAAAGGATACCCACACCCATATTTGAATGTGAGCAATTCGCGCTGATACCAGATTAAGCATAGACTGAATGTTAGTGGCAGTTTATTGTATCTGATTGCAGATGCTGGGACATGAGTCTCTTTACCTATCTAAACCCCTGATGGGGAGAGGGTCAGCCAGTTTCTAATCTGTAAAATGTATACAGAACCCTTAACTACAATCATTCTTTGACTTTACTTGTATCCAGTGTAGAGGGCTACTTGTGTGTTTGATGTTTACAGAAGAAGGGGAGAAATTGCATGGTGAATTCTGTCAAAGAGGGTACAGTGTATTCTCATGAACAAAATGGCTGTCCCCAGCAGGTTTCTCTCATCATCTCTTACATGATAACCTACAAGTCCCTTGTCCAGAGCAGCTGTCCTGTAAATCCAAATGTGTCTGGTGGAGTAGGGAGAGCTATATCTGTTGCCTGGCTAAATCAGTTTGCCTTCCACTGTGCTTGAAATTCCCTTCTTCCCCATCTCCCATGCTTTGCTGTTCTGGGAGCCGCTTAGCAACCGGGTATCATGGCGAGGATGAATGGGCACAATCTACAAAACACCTTGACTGGTTATAGAAAGCACATTCTCTGCATACCATCACTAAAGCCAGGGAAGGAAGGAAATGACAGGATTATCACCATACATCCTGACTGAATGGCCATGGCTTCTAGCCAGTGGGCCATAACCATCTAACCAGTATTTTGCTATTAGTCTAGACTTCGGGGAAATTCCTGTCCGCTTTAGCACAGAGAGACAATCTAACAAAGATAGGTCCCAGTGTGTTCTTGCCCTAATCAAGGGTAGGAATAAGCTCTAGAATCTGGAAGAGGCCTTGTGGCTGTGCTCTTCATGCAGGTGAAGAAGCTAACTGGCTTAGAGACAGGAGAGGCACAGGCCTCCGGCAAACAGGAAAAAGAACAAAGCTTAGCTGGCTGAAGCCTAGGCTGAGGATGTCACAAGAGATTGTGCTTCCTGAGACCCTCTATTAGTTTACAGTCCAGATGGGCAGAATCCCTAAGAGTCAACTCCAAGACTCGGAGTTCAAGCACTGTATCTATGCATTCAGGACTGTGAGCATGGGGAGTCTGCACCATTCCAAATTTTCCTGTTAACCTGGGGGACAAGCATGCCCAGAGCAAGCCCTATGGTACATGTAGATGTACACTCGTCACTTATGATCTTTGGGGTAGTGTCTCACATTCTACCTAGTGCTGAATGTTATGGAGATACTCGTGTGTCACTGATCCTGAAATCAAGTTCTCAGTCTCTACCGGTTCAGTGAGTGGGTGAATTTGATACGTTAGTCCAATGGATGCCTTTCTTAATCATGACAGCAAAGTGCCAATTCTAAGAAAATTGCTCCTGAGATTTGGTATCCTGGGGTCATTATTACCTGGAAGACGTCCCGATGGCTCAATACGTGATTTCAAATGAATACGTTATACGCCGACATATGAGGCAGTCTAAAGACTTACAAAAAATGCACATTTGTGATCAGAGGATCCCGTCTAACCATAGTAGACTGGGGAGCAAATAAAAATAAGCTAGAATAATTATATCTTTTGGACGCAAAAACGAACAATTGAACTTGAAACTGATGTGACATCAGTTTCAGTAATAAACCTCCAAGAAAACACACATTCTGCATTTGAAAGATTATTGAAAATGTGATCAAAGTATTCAGAAACAACTTTTTCATCGCATCAAGAGTAAGATAGAATTTGACTGTGCATGAACCCTTATTTTAGATTCGACAATACTGTTTTTAATCTGTCCTGAAGAAGGTGGTGTAAACCAGCATTCCCCACCGAAACACCGCGTCGACACTTTTTTATTTTGAGTATTGTTTTTTTTAAAAATCTTGGTTTTTTTTCTGGATGTGTATAAATATATGATATTATTCATGTTTATGATTTACTATGTGATAACTCTAATTAAATAGATACAGAAAGAAGTGCCATTGGTGATTTAAGATTGTAGACATACAAGGGTATATGGAATCAAATTGTATCTTTCTTATCTATGAAATAGGTATGCTTTTTATGAAATTGTATTGTGATTTTAACATTGTGGAGAACAGAACAATAGATTTGTAAGTAATAACTCTCAATAAAGAAAGAGATATTTTTATACTACTGGCAAGGCAATTCATTGAATCTGTAATTTTCTTACTTTAGTTGGCTATATATTGGGGCATACATGATTGAATGAATGTGTAGGCATAGGGTCGTCTTATAAATATCAAAGGGAACAATCTATTATTACTATTGGTTTAACCCAGCTCCCTTTGTTTTGAAGGGTTACTCTCTATTTTTTTAAATAAATAAGTCATTATTACCTGTGCCATATTAATCCGGCAGCTAGTCTTTTTACAGAGACTTAAGATCAGGGGAGCCCCAAACATTTTTTTTTTTGTGACTGTGCCCATTGCATTGGACTTTGGTTAAAGGACCGTCAGGTAGGCCTGCTAAGACTGTGTGAAGTGGATTTCAGCACCCGTTTTGGACTTGTTTGAGTGCTGTTATGCAGTTCACATTATGAATTTGTTCTGTTTTATATTGTTTTGTTTAACTTTTATCTGTGCTTTTATGATCTTATCTTTAGGATCTAATAAAGAATTTATTGAATTGAATTGAGTTTGTTCTGTTTACTGGTATTTAGACAGTTTTGTGGATATCTCAGCCATATAGGTCACCAAGAAAGTGGAGCACAAAGCAGACATTTCATAGAAAATTGATACATTTTTCATGTTGTCTGCCAACTCCTTTGGGAAAGCAAATATTTAGGAACTCCCGAGGGCTTATAAAAGTTGTGGAGAGCCTCTAAATTTCTCCCAAAAGAATAATATTCATCTTACGTTCCCATATAATAAAAATCTAGCAGCCACAATGAAAATACTATAAAAATGTTTGAGTGTATCTCCGCTATAGAAGGTGCTAATAATAATAACTTGCTTCATTTATCACTTTATACCACACTTCTGACATCACTAAGTACTGTATATAACAATATTAACAATTCCCAACTTAATGTTATACAATACGCTGCGCTTGGAAGATGAATAGTTTAGATGACATGTATGAGATTTGAACTCCTACTATACATATCAAAGTATACGTTAGTCGCACTCATTAATAGAGCCATTGCACTGGCAGCCTACTGGAGTTCACTGTATATTTAACCTTTCAATCGTCCTATTTTACATCCCTTTGATTAAAAATATATTTCTTTTTATAAGTGATTGCTCTTGTTGGACATTATGATCACTGTGTTTTATTTGCTGTGTCTTAGTGTACCTAAGTAACCCTTGACTGCTCAGTTTTACTACACATGAAAAGTCACATGCTAAGAGTAAATAACCAGGCTATTCAGTTGGAGTCTAACAAAATGTCTAGACCTCGAAAGCCAATAGTAAATCACAGTGCCCACCACAAATACTCTTGTGTGATGATTAAACGGCCCATGACACAAAGAACAAGCATCACAGAACATTCATGCATGGTACAAGGCATCTTTAATAAAAACTGGTTTAGGAGTTTATTACAGCAGTACTAATTTGGGGTGCATTGGAGATCTGGACCACTATTCTCTGTGACTAATATCATTTAGCTTCACGTTTTTAGGTAAACATTTTGATATGTTGCTAGCACTCCAGGTCTGCTTGAGGTTCTGCTTTTGAACATCCTATGGTCTAGATGAACATGTTATTTCTATATCCCTACCCATTAGCAGTAATCATCATTATTTCATTACTATAACCTCATAATGTAACTTTTCTTTCCATGCTATAGTTAGGACAAGCACGCTACAGTCAAATTAGAGGCAAATAATGAGGTACTGAACTATATATCAAAAATGTAATCAAGCTAAAGAAACGTGATTTCAAGTACAATCATTAGCTCAGGGAGCGAACACGCTCAATAGGCAAATACAGCCACAATAGTGAGGGGATTCCACATGCGGTAGACGTTAACTACAACACATAAGTGATCCATCATGAGTCAACATGGCTCCTGCCATGAGTGACTTCATTGCATCAACCTTCATGGGAAAAAGACAGCAACTAAGTGGCAAATGGACTGCATTCTTAACGCAGCATGTTTGCACTCAGCAAATGCTATGCCGGAGATACCTGAGCTTGTGGACAGGGCAAGTATTCAATTAACTCAAGGCAGTGAAAGATGCTATGTACTAAGGCTTCAATATCATTTTTGGAACACAGGGGCATATGTACGAGGAAGTGGCGGAGTGAGGCGTTAGCCGTCATGGCTTAACGCCTCACTCCGCCACTTCTGAAACGCAAGGCTGCACCATATTTACGAAAATATGGTGCAGCCTTGCATTTTCCCCTGTGCTGACACTACACTTAGCAGTGTAGCGCCAATGCAGGCATCCTTGCACCATACTGCAAGGGTGTCTGCGTGCAGGGGAGGATTGTTTATGTGTGGGAAGGTGTCCCTTCCTGCATATTAACAATCCTAAAATACCATTTTGTCACTTTTATGTGTGCTGCTTCATGCAGCACACATGAAAGTCACAAAATGGAATTTTTTTACAGATTGTTTATGTACAGGAAGGGGGACCTCCCTGTACATAAACAATCCATGGCAGTTTGCTTTTTCCATGTGTGCTGCACAAGGCAGCACACATGGAAAAAGCAAAAACGAGGAGAAATAATGCATTTCTCTTCGTTTCGCCAACCTAGGACCAGGTTTTCCCTGGTCTTAATTTTGGCGCTGCCTCCTATGTATGCTGCTCTTGTACATAGGGGGCAGCGTCAAAATCTATGGGTGTTGCGGTGGAACGCCCACCGCAACACCTACTGCCCACCCCTTTCACGCTCAGCATAGCGTGAAAGGGGGCCTTATTTACAAGGCAGCGTTAAGCCACGTCAAGTGGCTTAATGCTGCCTTGTAAATAAGGCAATGGCCCTATCGCCACCACAACGTCAAAAAAAGTGACGTTGTGGTGGCGATAGGGGCTTGTACATATGCCCCACTGTGACAAAGGGGATTCGTAAACAACTTGAGAAAACTCCATTGGCTGTCAGGCTGTGTTTTGGCTGACCTCTTAGCAATTTATATTGGTCACATTTGGCCTACTGCTTTACTGTTGAGAACTGAGCCCTGGGTTTACCATTAAATATTTTGGGTTTGTGATGGTTCAGAAAGGGGGGAGGGGTAAAAGATACCATACCGTTTGTTCATGAACTAGGTGCTAAATGCTACAGTTAATGCTCATAGCCACTAGAGAGCTCAAGTTGTTCTTTATCCTTCGAAATTACATAATAAAATTTACTGAAATGAGAATACTGTGTATGCTTACAAATGTAAAAAGTTATCATGGCATGCTTGCTTTAGCCAATAGAGCTCATTTAACATCTTTAAAATGTGAAAATGATAACACACCTCATACCCAAATGTAATGTGTCATGGTAATTCTGACATAATACTTATAATTCAGAATCTTGCTGGAAGTTCTCCTAGTTTACAGAAGAGAGGAGAGAGTATAAAGCAACAGACAGAGTCATGAACTCCTCATGCTGGAGACTCGAAGAAGCCAGTGAGGAACCTGGTATCCATGACTTTGTTAGATGACACTTGGGCTGATTTAACCTCTTAGACAGCACAACTTGGGAAACTAATGACAGTGAAACCATTGCATTCTGCAATTTTTTGATTTTTAAATTGTTTATTAAGATTGTATTTTACTTAGTTCAGTTATTAGGCATGTTTTATGATCATTGTTATTATCCAATTCCTGTT
Source organism: Calotriton arnoldi (assembly GCA_963921515.1). Classification (NCBI taxonomy): domain Eukaryota; kingdom Metazoa; phylum Chordata; class Amphibia; order Caudata; family Salamandridae; genus Calotriton; species Calotriton arnoldi. Next base: position 61,311 of record CAWUFW010017008.1, read on the forward strand.
CCTAATAATAACAATTGATTGTTTGTTAAAATATAAGTTTAAAGATTAAATACATGATATCATACCAATAACTATATTAATAGAGCATCTTATATTCCAATCAGTTCAGTAATACAAAGATCCCTTTCTGTTGTGCTTAGCTCTTTCCTGCTGCCAAAGTCTTTGATTTGTAGGTGGTGCTCTTAAAGACACATGGTCAAACTCATACAGATGGAAATGGTGCCCTCCTGACAGGGCATCAGGAGTGACCCCCACATGGAGAGTTCGCACTCGTTAAACCATGAGACATCTATTTGTCTGTAATATTGGAATCACCTGTGCCACACGTGGCACAGACCCCTGTTTTGGATTATGGGCACGTGACTGAGTGTTGCTGGACTCACCCAAATGCTAGGTTCGAACCAATGAGAGACACTTCAGTGCGGTAACTGGTTTTTAGGGTGGGGTCCAGCTACCCTGCTCCAGAGGAGAGACTTGTTGTGCTGTGTGCTTGGAGGAAGACATCAACAACAATTATTAAGCGGGCTAAAAAGTTTTCACCATCCAGCAAGGGCAATAAGCTAACTATAAAGTCCTATTTCCAGAGAGTACTGACAAGTATAAACCCATGAAATGCTATGTAATGTGAAATGTTCCGCAGCTCAAAAAACAGAATATGTGAGCCCTGCCCCAATAAAATAAAGTGTATGTTCCACATCCCACAGAAATGTGTGTGCAGTATATCTGCGAAGGTCATGCAAATGTACCATCAACCATTTGCTATCCTGAAGTATAGATTTTAAGCACTCTTTAATGAAAACTCACAGAAACAACCAGAGAATAGACAGTGATAGGCAGCTGACACAAACAACCACCCACTACCACCAGGAACAGATAAAGGAACACTGACTTCTAAAAGCTCAATAGGCAAATTAGTTCAATCATAGGGGTTGTAAGCAGCAACATGGGTAGAAACTCGCTCTCTAAACAACACCTCTTTGATGCGGGGACAAGTGCTTCTGAAACGGGGATTCCGCATTCACTTGGAAACCTAGACCTTGCCGCTGAGTGCTTGGTGTTTCAGAGGCGCTTTGATTAAAGTGGCTTTATTTTCCACTTCGACAAGATTAAGTGCTGGGATTTAGGATTTGTAGTCAGCCAGCCCCCAGGTGGCCCATGTAGTTCACTTTTATCAAAAGTCCTTGTAGACAGTTTTACCAGGCACACAGCGCTGCTGTGTGTATATATAATCTATGGTGGTCTCTCAGAGAAGTAGTTATTCCCTCAAAGACTACCCTGTGTAATTGAAAGGCTGGGGGTTTGTACGCCAAACTAAGACCCGTCTTTGTAAAAACAAAAAAAAGAAGTCTTTACCTAGCATCCAACCGCTGGGTGTCAGGCGGGACAAGCTGTTTTAATCATGTTAAAATGATTTATTTAAACGTCAAGTTATGTCACCTCACATCCTTTCATTTTTCAAACTGTTTGTGTTTTTTCTGGATGATAAATTTATCTTCAGACAACCTCAATATGACTAATTAACTTTGAAATATAAGAACCAGATGTGTGAGCTGGAGAGAGTTCTGAACCGCTGCCAAGCAGATTTCTTTCTCTCTCTCTCCTGGCAGGGTTAAGGCTTGTTACAAAGAGCAGTGGCAGAAAATGGATTCGAAGTATAACAAAGGCTCCTTAGTCTAGCCTGGATTGCATATTTTGAAGAGTAATCTATCTCTTGGGCCAATGTAATTTATGGAATTAGGTCGCACGACATTAAACGAAATTACAGCATCTCAACAGGACATATTTGGCCCCGCAAGACAATGTAATGTTGATGTGGAAGCAAAATGGTGAACCTAATTTTTTTGCCACTGTGGTACAAGAACAGCCACACAATGGAACACCAAAAACTGAGGAAGAGGAGCAGGCCCTTTATTCATACACACTCATACCAGCAACAACATGTTCACCACAGCACAACCAGATTGACGTTACATCATAGACCACAGCAAACTCTTCCCATATAAGAAAGACGACAACCATACAATCGCCAAACAAGCAAAGAGGTGTGCTTGTAACCACTGTGGACATCTATGGGTGCTACAATGCCACACTTATCGCAGTTGTGTGCTATACAAATGCTAGATAACATGTAACAACCTAAAGTGTGCTCCAAAGAAGAGTGAGAAAGAGTGACAAAAAATAAGTTTTAATAAAGCAGAATAATCCTTAAACGCAAGTAAAAAGAAGATGTTTTAATAAAGCTGAATAAACCTTAAATTCAAAAAGTAACGCGCACAAGAAGACATAACCCAACCAACAAACAAAAACACAGTCAGGACAAGTCAAAAGCAAAATCTAAATTACAAGGAAGGCACAAAAACAGAAACAACAAAAAAGACAAACATGACAACAGTGCCAAGGACAAGGTTTACCAAGTTCCATAGGTGACATGGGCTTCCTGGAAAGTCACAAGCACAAAGAAATATGTGAAAGTGTGTGTGTTTGTGTTTCAAGTTTCAAGTTTAAGTTTATTTGATTTAGTTCTCAACTGAGAACCACAAATATTTAATACATGATATAAAGGTTTAAACAATAAAATAATAAAAGTTTTCATTCTAATACAAAGTTAAAAAGGATTTTAAAAATTTAAATATTTTATAACATACAAATTCATTTGGCGGAACCTTGCAAAGCGTGATCAAGTCCTGAACAGAGGTGATTCTACATTTTATATAAATTGGTTGTAGAAATCTTTTTCTTGCTTCTACGACTAACGAATTTGGGCAAGTAAACAACAAATGTTCCAAGTCTTGCTCCCTCCATTGCATAAATTACAGAGACTACTAGATCTTTCTTTCAATAGCCACTTGCAAGTAAAAGATTTTAGAGGGAGTATCTCAAATCGGAGCAATACAATCGATCTCCTAACTCCATGCTTTAGGTTAAAATACATATACTGTTGTGTTTTCTTATAGACCAAAGTTTCAGCGTATTTTTTATATAGTGACAAATTGGCGCAGTGCTGAACGTCTAGGTCAAAGCTTAATCTTGGAGTGAAGTTTTTAAGAAAAGCTTCAGCTGGGCAGGGGTCCATGATTGTAACAAGTCTGTATTAACATTTGATAATTTAAAAGCAGTTGAGACATTCCTACCGAATACGTATTTTAAAGTTCCTTGGTCAAATGTCTCTATTTTGAGTAGGGAACGCAGCGTTCCTTCTTCCGCATGAAGGAGGTTATATGCCCATCTGATAACGTTGCTAATTCCTCTAGCATAGGAACTAACTAGTGAAAATTCTAGGCGAAGAGCTTGTACCGGGACTGCTTGGGACATCTTTGCGAGTTTCCGTAAGATCTTCCCTTCTTTTAGATCTAGATGTTTCCATTGTTCTAAAGGGATATGTTCTAGAGCATATGAAAGCACTGGCGGAATCTTGGCACTATAAACCTGGAGTAGCGAAGAGAAGTGTCTTTGGCCCGTCGAGGCATATAAACGTGATAGTGCCCCCGCGTGGACGTCGGCTTTCCGGATTAAGTTCTGTACATGGAGCACGTTTTGTAGGGACTTTGTAAAGATTCGACCTAGATAGGTGTACTCATTTGTCACTTCCACCGATTTTCCCCCTAAAGTCCAGTTGAATTTGATACTTTGTTTCCTTCCCGAGAATGGAACTATTTTTGTTTTTACGATATTCGGTATTAGATCATTTTCCTCCGTATAGTTATGGAGTGCTTGCAGGCTTCTTTGCAGACCGAATGGTGTTAGGTCTAAAATGATTACGTCGTCTGCATACATCAAGGTGTGAATTTTGTGGAGAGCAATTTTAGGTGGAAAATTGCAGATCTGTTTAAAACAATCAGGTAGATCGCTGAGATATAAGGAAAACAATAAGGGGGCTAGAAGGCACCCTTTTCTAAGGCCGTTTAGGGTCGGAATTGGGTTTGTGAGACCCTTCTCCCTCCCCATTTGGACCTGACACCAAGTCCCGGAATATAATGATGTTATTACGTGGAGTAGGTGATCCAGAATACCCATTCTGCTAAGCTTTCTCCAAAGCGTTCCTCTATCCACCCTATCGAATGCTGTGGTAAAGTCGACAAAAGCGGCATACACAACCTGAGATTTTAAGGACACATATTTGTCCAGTATGGTTTGTAATACAGCGATGTTATCGGTGACCGAGTGCTTTGGTCTGAATCTGGCTTGATATAAGGGAATTAGACCTGATGAGAAGGCCCAATCTTTGAGGTGGTCTAATACTGTTGCTGCAAAGATCTTTCCTGTTGCATCCAGGAGAGCTATCTGCCTGTAGTTGCTGGGATGCAGCCTTGAACCCTTCTTGTGTATAGGGATTACAATGCTTCCCTTCCAAGATTTAGGGATTTCCCCTGTTGTAAAGATGTGGCTATAGAGGGGAGATAAAAATTTGCTCCATGCTCTAGGATTGCTTTGGAGAACTCTAATCGAGATTTGGTCCGGGCCCGTTGCTCCCGTCGATTTTGCCTTTTTTATATGTAGCTCAATTGAAAATGGACTTGGTGCTCCAAAATCTGATGTACTTACTCCAAAAATTCTTGCTGGGCTGCTATTCCTTTCTGAAATAATATTTAATTTGTATAGATTGGTTAGGTATGATTCCCATTCTGCTGGGGGGACCGGGATAGATTGTAATGCTTTTTTTGTACCTATTTCTTTGGCAATTATATTCCAGTATTCACGTTGGTTATTCTGTTTAGCTGCTATCTGGATGTCAACCCAGTTTTTATCCTGGATTTTTTTCCTTGTTTTTTACTTTTTCTCTCCTGCGCTGGTTTTTCAATTTGTTTATTTCTAATTGTTTAGATGCAGAGTATTCAACAAACTGCAACCTTATTAGTTTATTTAATTGCTTTGCATTAGTGACCAAGTTCGATTTTTTGTTTTGATTCTTTGTTGGGCCCCGCTGTTTTAGTTTTTCTTGTAATTTTTGTATCAACGTTTTGGTAGCTATTTCAAAGTTTTTTATCGGGTTTGTAGAATGAGTTGTCTGTAATAGATATATCATGTCTATTGCGTTAGTAATTTTGTTGAGTGTCGATGAATTCCACTGGATCCGTCCTTGGACTTGATTGACCATAACTGTACTATGAGTATACATGATGTGTCCTGATAATGCAAGTTGTGTTTTCCACTCTGTATCTGCTTGCAGGATTGCATGGTCGCTTTCATGTGTGAAGTTAATCTTAAATTGTAAAACAGTGCCAAACAGATCCGAGCTACAGATCATGTAATCCAGGATAGAGGAGCTACAATTCCCTTGTCTTGTGGGTGATGCGGGAATGTCTCCTTCTACATTGCCATTTAATATAACTCCGTTTAACGTCAGGAGTGAGGCTAATAAGATTTTCCCTCTTTTGTCGGCTTTGTATTCTTTGGGAAATAAAGGGGTGGATATTGCCAGAGATTCTTCTTTGTCCCAGTTTGCCCATTTTTCAAGCAACTCGTTTGATATTTTTCCATTGAAGTCGCCTGTAATAAAAAATGATGGGTAGCCTTGTACCTCTACTACCTTTTCGATTTCTTCGAGAATTTCTATTGCAAGTGCATCCATTTTTGCGCCGGGGGGGATGTAAACATTGAAGATAAGTAGATCTTTTGGTTTTTCTTGTGGAATGATCTCAAATTTGATTTTTATGCATTGAAAGTTCATTGAATCGATTGGTATTATTTCTTGGGCCCACCTGTTGTCTTCGATAAGAAGAATTGCTATCCCACCTTTCGTGTGACCCCGATCGACCTGCTCTGCGGGGATATCATAAACGTAGTATTCTTCATGGTCAAAATTTGTTGTAGACCAGGTTTCTTGTATGGCCACTATCCCTGGACGGTCTTTTGTTATTACAGCTAATTTTTCTTGTGTTTTTCCGGCAATATTCCATGAGGAGATTGTCAGACCTGTGTAAATTGGGCATTTCTTTTCTTTATCCTAGATAACTGTAATGGGTGGGGAAATCTGGGTTTATGTGCTACAATTGTCAGGGCCCAGTCTTAGTGGTGGCACATTCCTCACAAATGGCTACACCCAAAAGCCATTATAGGGTAAGTCTAGAGAAGGATGGAGGATTGTGCCTTTTCAAATTCGAATGTATTTTTGATAAATGATTTCCAAGCGTTCTTTGGTGATTTTCAAATGCATAATATTTATTTGGATTCTCATGCATAGGACACAAAACAAAGTAAAGAAACAGCCGACACGTGTTTCGCCCATATGGCCCATCGGCCGAGGGCTTTTTCAAGGCAGGGTTCGTGGCAGACAGTCGTGTATCCAGAAGTCAGGTGAACAGGTCTCTGCGGTCCCAGGAACAAAAAAAAAAAAAAACCGCAGAGACCTGTTCACCTGACTTCTGGATACACGACTGTCTGCCACGAACCCTGCCTTGAAAAAGCCCTCGGCCGATGGGCCTATGCATGAGAATCCAAATAAATATTATGCATTTGAAAATCACCAAAGAACGCTTGGAAATCATTTATCAAAAATACATTCGAATTTGAAAAGGCACAATCCTCCATCCTTCTCTAGACTTTTCTTTATCCTGTTTATTGCTATTCAAATTCTCAGCGATCCAGGCCCATGTGTTGACCCCCGTTGTTATTTCCCTCTTTGGGGTATTTTTGCTCCAGCTACTCCTTTCTCCGTTCTTTATGGAAACAAATAAGGTTTCCCCAAAGGGATTTGGAGGATTATTCGTGGCATTGAAGTTTTGATTCAATTTCTGAGTTTTGTGAAATTCTTCTAATAGTTCCGAATTATGAGATTTGTGATTTTGCACTGGCGTTAAGTCATAGCCGTATTTATGGAGAGTCTCACTTTCCTTTAATATTATTCCTGGTATTACTGGAGACCAGAATTCAACAATCGCTGTCGTGGTTTTAGATTTTTCAGGGAACGTTACTAGTTTTACTTCATTTCTGGCTAAGGAATGTAGCGGCTGTATCTTTTGTAGTAAATTAATAATTCGATCACGATTGAGCGGAGCGTCGCCTGAAGGGAATAGATCTGTAATTTCCAGGTGGCTTGACGTAGTCTTTTCGGGATGTGTGTTCATCTTCCCGATGGTGTAGGTTCTTTGTGGGACATCTTTTGGTGCTTGCATCATTGCTCCATGGTCTACTACTGAGAAACTTGTCGCCATTGGGTTAAGTTGGTTAGAGTTTACCCTTTGTAATTTGGCTAGTGATTTCTGGTCTTTTTTCTTCGGATTCTGTGCCATTTCTAATCTTTCCTCTTTTTCTGGTGATTGAGTCGGAGTGGGGAGAATGTTCTGGAACCTTGATTTACGGACTTTCTTTTTCTCAATCCTTCTTAGCGCCCTTCTTTTTATTTATTTTTTGTTTGGACTTTTTTAGTTTACTTTTATTATTTGAAGTTTCTGGGCTCACAGAGACATCTGTAGGTAAACCAATGGTATCTATGGTTTTACAATGTAAAGTTACAGAGATACTCGAATTTGATGGTAATTTAGCTTTTGTTTTGGTGAAAATTGGGTAATATGGTATGAGCGGTTGATAAATAGCCGGCTTGTTAATCTCCCTGAAAAGTTTTCTAAGGGAATAGATCTGATTTAGATCTTGTTTGACCTTTTTTTCCTTAGGTGAATTCCGACCGGTTTGAGTTGCGATTTCTTTCTTCAGTGGGGAAGGCTCTTTTGTAATTTCACCTTTTGGTTTACGGAGGTTTTCCTCATTACGTTTCTCACAGACCTCTGCTGTTAATGATGATTTTAATTGATCTTTCTTCCTTTTTTTCTCCACTAGGTATTTTAGCATTCCTATTTGAGTATCAAGCATCTGATCGGAATTTTCCAATATATTCCCTAAATGAGTAAGAACTGATTCCAAAATTCTTTGCAAGGTGAACAGAGATTTAGATACCGAGGTATATTCATTGGAGAGACCTGTAATCTTAAGAAGTGAAAAATCTGGAGATTGATTGAGAGATCCGTCTGGGTCGGTTAATTTTTGTGGAGTGCAGTTCTGGATGTTCGGTGACTCCTTCTGAGTTCCCTTATAAAAGATCAGATCTTTTCTGTTGATGTCAGGGCAAGTGATGTCATATTCTTGAGTGATCTGTAATTGAAGTGATTCCGATATTGTTTGTTCCAATATTGTGAAGTTAGTTATTGGGTGATCCAGGATCCTTGGGGTACTTTTTTTAGGTGCCTCTAGTGTTTTTTAATTTGTTTTTGGGTATCGTCGTTGATTTGTAGTCCTTTCTTTTCAACTTCATTATACCCCATTGTTAGATTGTCTTTTTGTTGGTCTGTGTTTTGATCTTTTTGTTTTTGCCCCTGTTCGTCTGAACCTGGTTTTATGAAGTATTTTTCAATTCCGGGGATTGGTGAGGACTTTACTGCTCGTATTGACTTCCCAGCGCTCTTCCTAGTCGCCTGTTCCGTTCCCATTCTTTTCCATAAAGATAGTTCTTGATCTTAATTTTTGTAAGCCATTTGTTAATACGAAAGATGATTTTGTATGTGTTAGCCTGTAATGAGATTTCTTGCGCCACCAGTCAAGCACCAGTCAGGCTGTGGCGGAAGGTAGGAAGATGATGAAAAAGACTGCTGCTAGTGGATGGAATGGGACAGATAACAATCTGTTAGGAGGTCAGAGCCAGGGGGGGGGTCAGCGAGCCCTCCTCCCTCCCTCCCTCTTGAGTTCAGTGGGGGTTCCGGGCTGGTGCTAGCGGGTGCGTGGCGGGTCAGTGTTAGATGTGAGGCTTCCTTTCACTCACCTCAATCTCCCACTGGTCGTCTCTGCGATCCGCTCGTGTTGCCCCTCGTCACACCTGGCCGTGGCCTTGCTCACCCCCAGGTTTCTTTCCTATAGCTGCAAAAGGCTCCACTTTGGCGCTGCTGTTGATTCAAGCGCTTGGGACTCCTGTGCCCCGGGCTACGATTTTTTTTTTTCTTCACCAAGCCTCTGCCTTGCTACTGCTCTAGGCACCGGGCCCGCTCATGACCCGTGCCCTTCCTCGACCGCAGTGTGAGGCAGTGTGGTGATGTCCGCTGTAGGGTAGCTGTAGGGTAGTTGTAATTATGGCAGCAATACACTCTCCCGTTTGCCAAAGGATGATTATTCCTGCTTCCCCCGCTACTCCCCAGGGTCCAGGAGTTAGCTCAGGAGTTAGCAGGACGTTCGCAGCCCACTTGCTGCTTGAGTCTGATTTCTTCAAACTGCAGTCGAGTTGAAGGAGTCTTATGCTGTCTTATGGTCCGCCGTTGTGATCTGCGGACTCCGGCTCCACTCCAGCTGCCTTCAAAATCTCTTCTAGACCTCTACCGGTTGCAAGGCTGTGGCTCACCTCACCTCACCCGCCTCACCCGACCGGAGGTCCTGCGGCGGCCGCCGCTGCTGCCACAGCTACTGTACTGGAAACCGGGAGTCCGGCAGGACCGGGAGAACCGGGGTGCACCGACCGCCACTGCCGGTTGCAACACTATCGTGGCGAAATTATGGCTCACCCTGACTGAGAAACCGAGAGGCTCCTGAGGCTCCTGCGGCCGCCGCCGCCTGCTTCTGCTGCACGCCTGCTTGTGCTCAGGCACGGGAGTCCGGAAGAACCGGGAAGCGCTGGGAAGCGCCGGCCGCCGGGATGCACCGGCCGCCGCTGCAAATTACGGCACTATCGAGGTGATGTTGTGGCTTCCAACCGGGAAGCTCCTGCAGCCGCCTACTCCCGCACTCCTGCTCAGGCACTGCTCAGGCACAACGAAAACACGGATTGGATTCTGACGCCTCCGGTCAGGATTTCCTCTTGCAAAGGTGTGTTTGTGCATCTCTGTATGTGAATGCCCCTGCATGAATTGACTCAACAAATTTACCATCATCATCCTATTTGCATCTGCCAATCAAATCCATCTCGACTTGGAAATTAAAGCTTGGATCAAAGCTAGCAACCCATGTTTCTTAAACCACATATACCAGTGAATGAGAGACAATGAGAGGGAACGTTCTATCCCTCACTGGCAGTAAGATTACAATCCTGCTGTGGAATGGAAAAAATGCAGAATGACCTCACTTGGCTGTCCTCCAGCTCCCCATACAGTCACAACTCCATCCAAAAAGTTGAGGAACCTATGAGTAATTTAACTTAGTCCTATCAATCACCCACAAGACCATGCTGCTGTAAAAAACATACATTTCGAAATATAGTAGCCACAGAAGGCACTACAAAATCCTTCAACTAAAATACTAACCAGATCACTAAACAGGCCATGTTAGACTATTCCACAGCTAAATTAGTCTACACAAAAATCTCATTAGCCGCAACAATGTACACAAATTCGAGAAGCAAAGATTGGACCACATGCTACCCTAAATACATTCTATTCGCCCCAGTCAAAGACAGGTTCAACTTTACCGTTTCTGCACAAAGCGTAATTGATTAAGGACCCAGAATTCATGCAGAAACGGATTCAAGGTTTCATTTCTTCTGTGACCCAGAGTTCAGCCAATGGAATGGCCAAAAAGTTGGTCTTGCTGCCGGCCTTGCTGCCGGGTTTGTTGAGGTCACCGCCGTGAGGGGAACGGCTTTCACCTGCAGTCACTAGCCGTGAGGGGAACGGCCAACATTGTCATCTACGCGCCATGAGGGGAACGGCCAAAAACCACATTTCCCAGAAGCCTCGCGCCACCCTGACGCTGCACTCGCGCCCGGAGGCGCGATAAAAGCCCCGCCCACCTCCCGCAGTGCGGGACGCCAAAAAGTTGGTCTTGCTGTCGGCCTTGCTGCCGGGTTTGTTGAGGTCACCGCCGTGAGGGGAACGGCTTTCACCTGCAGTCACTCGCCGTGAGGGGAATGGCCAACATTGTCACCTACGCGCCGTGAGGGGAACGGCCAAAAACCACATTTCCCAGCAGCCTCGCGCCACCCTGACGCTGCACTCGCGCCCGGAGGCACGATAAAAGCTCAGCCCACCTCCAGCAGTGCGGGACGCCAAAAAGTTGGTCTTGCTGCCGGCCTTGCTGCCGGGTTTGTTGAGGTCACCGCCATGAGGGGAACAGCTTCCACCTGCAGTCACTCGCCGTGAGGGGAACGGCCAACATTGTCATCTACGCGCCGTGAGGTGAACGGCCAAAAACCACATTTTCCAGCAGCCTCGCGCCACCCTGACGCTGCACTCGCGCCCGGAGGCGCGATAAAAGCCCCGCTGTAGGAGAGTAGGATCTGCCTCTTATGTTGCCCCCACTTTTTTTCTGATGTTTACACTGGTTTCTGGCTATAGTCTGGCTGGGTCCCTGCCAATCAGGGCCCCAGCCTCTCTGTTCTCTCTAAATGACTTGGAGTGCACTCTAGGTGCACTAGTGATTGGATACTGTGGTACCTTATGAGTCCCTAGTATATGGTACCTTAGGTACCAAGGGCATAGGTACTTCACAGGCCTACCAGGGGCTGAAGCATGTATTATGCCACCCCCGGGAAGCAGACTAAATCTGACACCACAGGCCTGCTACTGCAGCCTGGGTGAAGTGGTGCTAGCACCCCTCACTGAGATATAGGTTTCCTATATCTCTCCTGCACACATATTCAAACCTATCAGTCACCCCTAAGGCAGGCCCTATCAATCCTGAGGGCAGGGTGCTTGGTTCCTATGTGAGAGGGTGCCTCTGCCTGAGCAGGGCCCCTCTGCAGCTCTCAGAGTCCATTCTCTGGGGCTGTTTGTGGATGCGGTTAAACCATATACTCTTAAGCGCATTATATCCTCGCGGTAGAATGCTAACTTTGGAATGGCTGCATCAAAACATGTTGTGTTTGGTGTCAAACATCTTGGAATACTACCCCCCCCGCCAGTTCTGGCGGCGGGGGTAGCATTCCACCCTTCTAGAGGGATAGACATGTACCTACTGTGGAAACGCGGTAGAATCCTGCAGAGCCCTGGCATCACAAAATGGATGCCACCAGTCACAGACACTGGGCTGCCCTCCTGCTGATGACCGAAACTCGCAGTGGAGGAAGCCCAACAATAGGTATCCTGTCACAGGAGGGTGTGACCACCTTCCAGACAGGGTTTAGTGTATTGGGGCTGGGTGGGTGCACTCTTAGAGTGCTTTGAAGTCCTGCACTGGGGGAGCAGAAGGCTCCTCTGTGCATATGCCAGTTCAAACCAGCTCGGGGGCTACCTGCCCCTGCTCTGGCGCGAAACTGGACAAAGGGAAGTGGGTGTAGCCACCCACTCCCCTGACCCTCCCATAGGTGGGGTCATAGAGCTAGTCCCTCCCTTTCTGTTAGTATAAGAGGGGGAACCCGTGCATTGCAAACTAGATACCCCTGGACGACGCTCTACAAGAAGAATCCCGGACCTTCGACGTTCCACTACCTTTGGAAGACGGAAGAATCTCCCTTGGAGTCAAGGAGTGACTCCCCTGCTTGGCAGGCACCAAAAACGACAACGACGGTCGCAGACTACACCGCTCCCGCCGGAGCCCGAAGTCCCTGCAGCCCAGGAAGAGGATTTCCTGACCCCGCCAAGGCCATCATGAGTTCCCAGTGAAGCTGAGGCAAGTGGACCCCACGAGCAACGAGGAACCGCAGACCCTGGGTACCGTGCACTATTGTCGAGTGCAACCCCTTCACGACGTTCTAAGAACTTGTGCTTTAGACCACGTGTGGTCCCAGCCTCCATCAGAGATCCCTCCCAAAATCAGAGGCCTACACTGACCCGAGTGACCGTGGGCCCCTGTTGAGTGAATCCTCCTGAGGCGTCTTCGCGATCCCTTGCCAGCCAGCTTGTGGGTCCCCAGAAGACTTTCCAAAGAAACCAAAGGGCTCCCCTGGTTGCTCCAGGCCTGCCCTGACCTACCCTCGCGGGGTAAGTCCCCCAGACCTTGCTGGTCTGCACCATTGACTTTTCCTCTCCACCACGAGACTTGCGGCTACCAAGGCTTGTTGGCTCCAATCGAGTTGCCGACACCTCAGTAAGTGCAGACGTCGTGGGACACACCGAATCCAGCTCCTGGTCATCATCGATGCTGCCTGGACCACGTGGTCGAAGAGTCAAGACACCTGTGAACGACCCGAAGCTGTCGACGACGGTGGGCATTCATCTGCCTTGCCCAGAGTCACTGCCAAGTGACTGTGAACACTGTCCCCTCTGCTTTCAGGTCTTCCTCCTTCCGAATCCAGGCTTGGATTCCAACGGACACTTTTTCTGTCGCCGCAAGCAGCAAGTCTTCACTGGCTCCCATTGAAAACGACGCCGCGACCCGACACCAAAGGACACCTATGCACCCGGCTCCCCTGGGTGAGGTAACTTTAGCATTACGGTGCTCCCGTGGGTGTGGGCCCTAGAACTACTTACCCTGTAAGTGGCTTGCTTGTAGCTACCCTAGAAGTGCCCTAAAACTCTTATTTTCTAAGTGCGACAATTGCGCTGACTCGTACAGGGTTCGCGTCTGTGTTAGACACATCGCGTCCATCTCCCTTGAAACACTATCTATAACCGTGTCCTGCGACTCGTACTGAGTCCGATCGGTGTTCGCCTTGAACACACAAGGGGCCTGTAACATTGAAATATCCATTGCGCTGACTCGTACAAGGTTCGCGTCTGTGTTAGACACAGCGCGTCCATCTCCCTTGCAACTCTATCTGTAACCGCGTCCTTCGACTCGTACAAGGACCGATTGGTGTGCTCGCCTCGAACACGCAAGGGACCTTTAACATTGAAATCTCTATCGCGTCTGTTCGCATAGACTCGTACAGGACTCGCACCGGTGCCAGGACACCGCGTCCGTCCCCTGTGGGTCTCCTACAACTACCTGGGGTGGTTCTTGGGGGTCCCTCGATTCTAACTGCTCTAGACCTAGGTCTAGCCAAACTAAGATTGTGATATTTGATTGGGCTAACTTATTTTGATAACATTTGATTTGTACATATGTTCCTGACTTCTAATCTCATAAAGAGATTAGTAGAGAGTTGGTTATTAATAAATACATATATATTTGATATATATACCTGTGTGGTGTCTTTTCATTTGGTGATTCAAGAGATTGTGTGGTAAAACAAGCTGCTTTACATTCCTCCAAGACTTAGCCTGAAGGCTGCTCTCCACAGCTACCACTAGGATAGCTTTCTATAAAGGTTGTCTTAAACCTACCAACCATAAGAGTCGAATTGTTCTGGTGCAAGGTGTCCACTTTAATTAGTGAACAGCATATACCAGGTCAACTTCTCACACCCGCCCACCTCCCGCAGCGCGGGATGCCAAAAAGTTGGTCTTGCTGCCGGCCTTGCTGCCGGGTTTGTTGAGTTCACCGCCATGAGGGGAACGGCTTTCACCTGCAATCACTCGCCGTGAGGGGAACGGCCAGCATTGTCATCTACGCGCCGTGAAGGGAACGGCCAAAAACCACATTTCCCAGCAGCCTCGCGCCACCCTGACGCTGCACTCGCGCCCGGAGGCGCGATAAAAGCACCGCCCACCTCCCGCAGCGCGGGACACGCGCAAGCGTGCCCGGGCCAAGGGCGGGCCCGTCTGCGCCCGTCAGTGCCAGGAAGAGGCAGGGCAGGGCCAGCCCCCTTGGGTTTTGAATCTTCGCTCCAGAGACTCTGGTAAGACTGCCTTGGGACTCATAATCCAGTTGTTTTTACCCGGCACACTGAATTAATCTTGCAGTTGCGTTGGTCCTTTCTTGTATCCTTTAGCTGGACTGGTGGCGGATCTAGGGCACCTGTAACCCAGTGCCCCACAAGTACAAACCAGCGGAACTGCTCTATATCAAGTGGGTTATTAACTGTGATATATTTTATATGTACAGTCTGACCCCTTATCATATTCAGTTTGCAACTTTAGTGCCTTTTTTTTGGCATATAGCTCGTGTAGCAAAAATCTCCCGTCTTAAAAATCATAATATTGGTTCTGTGTCTTAGGTGGCCCAACGCCTTATAGGCTTGTACCAGGGGTGATTTTTGTTTTTCTTCTATTTCTTCCATCGAACATGGGTAGGCGCATATGTGCAGCAAAAAAAGGGCTCCAAGCCCCCATTCCGGCCCCTTTGCCCCAAACCTCAATAGACAGGATGCTTTCAGAGGGCTATTGGGGTGGTCTCAACTGAAATAGAACTGACGGAGAGGCGCCTGTCTCTTACTCCAGACCTATTTAGACCAGGGCTTGATTCAATCATTCCCCAAACAAACACCCCTGGTTCCCCACCGAGACCAACAGAATCCCTGTCTAGAACAACAGAGACATCTTCACCTTCACCTCAACAATTCCCAGTGAAGCCAATAACCCGTAAAGGTGGTACCATCACCTCCACTCTTAAGACTACCAAACGCAAGACTGGAAAGGGAACAGGAACTAAGAGAAGGAAAAACCCAGCTATAACAAGTAGTGTAGATGAAATAGCTAATAGTGCAGGAACGACCGAACCTTCCACCAATCCCCCGATAGCTTCTGACTGTCCTCCGTGGGTGAGGAACTTGATAGTGGAGCTGGAGAACCAGATGAGAGTTATTGTAAAGGAAGAGCTCGCTCTCATATTTAAGCACCTAGACGCAGGGCAACAGACTGGGTCAAGCAGCAAGGGTAACCCCCCTGGTAGCACCACCATTGACTCAGGGAAGAGGAAAGATTGTAGCTCACAGACCGAAAGCATAGCCCAATCTTGCACTGGCACAAAGGGGCCCATGATGGCTTCAACCTCTGCTTCCCAATTAAGCGATGGAAGTGTGGTAAATTAATTTTACTTATTACCTCATTTCTGAATTTCTATGCTTAATAAATCATAATTTCTTGTCAATGCAAAGCGAGGAGTCCGTGGTGCTCAAATGAAGGAGGAGAAGACCAATAACTCGAGTTAAAGGGAGCGCTTCCAGCACCAAGCGGGCACAGGAGCAATCTCTCAAGTCCCTCTCTTTAAGTGGGGCTTTTATTTTCAACAGCAGAATATTTATACAGTCTTGGTCACGAGGCAAAATAGAGGAACAAACAGGTCGTGGCAGATAGAGGAACAAAGATTCAGCAAGAGGAGCAGAGTGTGAAGAAATGGGGGCGTGTCTTAGGCTTCGTGAGGGGACTTGCAAGGTGAAATAGTCTGACAGTTGGAAGGGGAAGGCTTCCTCATTTGGGGGTTTGTGCTCGTGCTTCATGTCAGAAACATGAACCATCTCTGCGGGGGAGCAGGAACTCATGTACTGGTTTCCCGGACTTGGCAGAAACCACAGAGACAGATGGTGAAAATGAGGAAAACCAGGTGCAGGGGTGTCGTGCTCGTGCTCGGGGTCTTGGGACACCAAAGGGTGAATTAAAAACAAAATGGTGTCGGCTTTTAATGTGGGCAATTATTAATCGTGCAAAGGGGATCGCGCAAAGGGGCATAATTAGATCGCGCAGAGGGCAGCGAAGGGGCATAATTATAGATTTTATTTCCACATTCCCTCCTTGCCCCAGAGTGTACCTACATTATATCTCAATTTGCATGAGATCATTTATACATTCTTGTAACATGATTCTTTCCCTTTCTCTCTGCTGGACAAGTGGTTTAGGAATGCATTTTGCAGCGCATAGACCGCATAGGGCAGGACCACATTGGATGCAAAGGCAGCATCCAGTTATTATCAGGAATATTATGCCTGCTGCTGACAGCAGTTGCCATCCCCAGGACGATATTATCTTCCAGAACCAGTCAGACCACGTCCAAGTGCCAGGTTCTTGATGTAAACTTACGGCTATCTTGTGTAATTTTGTTATGGCCGTGTATACAGATGGGGAATTATCAGGAATAAATATACAGCAGCTAGAGCCTATAATTTTACAGGCTCCGCCTCTGTCAGCCAAGATGATGTCAAGGACAAGGCGATTTTGGAGAGTAACCAATCGTATGGCAGACTGCTCCTGGGTTAAGCTCCCCAGGGCAGACGCCGTCTGGTTTACTACAGCCTCTAAGGTCCTTGTCAACCTGCGTATAAGCTTGCTGTTCTGTACAGGGCCAACAAAGAAGAAGAACCCTTTGTTAAAATCTGTATACTGTTCCCATGAGGTTTCCGTTTGGTCAACCAAGGAGGTATCGATCGTTCTTTTATGTCTGACATGGGGCACTAGGAGGTCTCTGTGGTAAGTGGATGGGGCCACAAAGACAGGGGGTAACAGGAATGCTATATAGCAAGTTCCCCCCAGTTCAAGGGCAGCTGCACATAGGCCGTTTGGCCACAGATGAAATAAGTATGGCGAGATGCTAGAAATGAGGACTTTCCTCTGTCTTCAAAACTTATAGTGGTATGACAGTCACTGTGTCCTAATGGAACAGAGCCATTTTTCTGGATGCACAGGTGTCCTTTTACTGGTGAGACCGAGATGGAAGGGGAACCAGCATTCTTTTTAGGTTTGGTATTTAACATCTTGTAGGACATGGTCATGTTCCCTTGCTTGTATTCTTCACTTTCTAGGACTGTACCGGTCGCCTGAGGATCTCCCTCCTTATTAGGGTAACAGGCAGTATTGAGTACCTTGTTTAAATCCCCCAAGGCCACCCATTCTTGCATGAATTATTTCCGTCAGGGCAGGAGGTGGGGGTAGTAGCGTCAGCTGTTATTAGGGCGAACCAGGCTTCACAAGTTCCATTATAAGAGAATGGGAAAGAAAAAAGAGGCATCCCTCCCTTTTTCTGATGAGGTGGGATGCGGCCACATATCCAACAATTGGTGCTATTACTGGCTTGCTGAGTGTGGTGTAGCATCTGTATGAAGGTATTGTTTCGCAAGGCTAGTCTATGGGCTTGTTCATGAGGGGGTAGGTCGTGATAGGTGTGTTCCTGAGTGCTGTTGGGTGTATGAGAGGTGTGTTGTGTTGGGGGAAAAACAGTGTGGAGAATCCAACCAAGACACGTCATAACTGCCATGAGGAAAAATAATACTGTCAAACATATAATAGGACCATTATGTCTTTTTCTAGAGTTCATTTTTTTTTTTCTCCCACATAGTCAAGGTGTTAAAATCCATTCCCATGCTCCAACCGCTTCACCACTGGACCGACGCCCAATGGACTTAATTAGCCAGAGTCCGAATGGCAGACCTTAACTTTGATTTGTAATCCTGTTGTGGGGTTAGTTCCAAAGGCAATAAAGATTGTTCAGTCACAATGTCAGTGGGATTGGCAGGGCCATCAGCAACAGTGTCTTTTTGTCCAAAATGTTTCCGGCAGTGGCTTGCGTGGAGCCAGCCCTTCCTGCCCTCGACCTTCACTGCTGTCCGTGTTGTTAGTAGTACGAGTCTTGGCTTCTTCCACCTGGGCTGGAGGGGACTGGTCCGGTCGAAGTTCCTCACGAGGACCCAGTCCCCGGGTCGGATGGCGTGTTCTTCCGGGTTGGTTTTGTCAGGGAAGGTGGCAGCAACCTGAGAACGACAAGATTGGAGTGCAGACATCAAGGAAGCCAGGTAGTCAGTCAGCATAGTACTGTCAACATCAGTTATTCTTTTAGGCCTTGGCGTACCCCACATATTTGGTGGTCTGCCAAAGACCACTTCATATGGAGATAAGCCAGTTCTGGAATGGGCTACCATACGCATGTAGAAGAGGGCAACCGGTAAGGCTACCATCCAGTCCACGCCTTTGTCAGTGCATATCTTGGCCAATTTTGTCTTCAAAGTTTGGTTGTGCCTTTCTACTAGACCTGCTGCATGAGGATGTCTTACACAGTGAAACTTCCAAGTGTACCCTAACAGAAGAGACACTTGCTTCATGAGTTCAGAGGAAAAAGGTTGGCCGTTATCTGAGTAGATGACACGGGGCAACCCATACCTCGGAAAAAACTCTCTAACTAATTGTTTAGCAGTTGTCGTTGCAGTGTAATCTGGGACGGGATAGGCTTCTGTCCATCTGGTCAGAGCACACACTACAACTAGCACATACTTGTGACCTCTACATCTCTCCATCTGGATATAGTCCATCTGGAGAACTTCAAATGGATGGTCAGGGGTTGGAATCCTCCCTGTTCCACCTTTGTGCCTTTTCCTGGGTTGAACTGATTACAAATCATGCACGTTTTAACTTTTTGTTTGGCTGCAGCTCTCAAATGTTTGTTGTGCCATATATTCTGTATGCTGTCTAACATTGCTTTTTCTCCCAGATGTGCTGGTCCATGTATGGTGTTTACCATAACTTGTACCATGGCATCCGGTAGAAACTCATACTGCTCTTTCAGGTGTCATCCAGCCTTGATCTGTAAGGACCCCTCCTTTTTCCTTCCATTCTAGCAGTTCCTGTGGTGTGGCGTGACTTTGGACATCCTGGATGTCAGAAAAGGGGTCTCGTATTGTATATTGGCGGTGTGGTATACTTAATTCTGTGTTTGCTGCTAACTTGGCTGCACTGTCTGCAGAATCATTTCCTTTTGATATTTCATCTGTTCCTTTTGTGTGCGCTTTACATTTTAGCACTGCGATTTTCTCTGGTAACTGACTGGCCTCTAAGAGGGCAGTGATGAGTGTAGCATGCTGTATTCTGAACCCATGTGATGTGAGAAATCCTCTCTCTTTCCATAATGTACCGAAGTTGTGTACAACTCCAAAGGCATATTGTGAATCAGTGTAGATGTTAACTGACTTTCCTTTTGCTAAGTGACATGCTCGTGTTAGGGCTATGAGTTCTGCTGCCTGTGCCGACAGTATCTCTATCTTGTGTGCTTCTAAAGTGTCTGTACCATTTGTGACGGCATAGGCTGCTGCTAATTCTCCTGTGGGGAGTCTCATACATGAACCATCAACAAAGAGTGTCATTTCTGCCTTAGCAAGGGGAGTATCTTGTAAATCTGGTCTTGGTTTGGTCACTAAATCAATTATGTCAATACAATCGTGAATTTCTTCAGTAGGAGAGGTCAGTGGCAACAGTGTTGCTGGGTTTAAAATGTTGCAGCGTCTAATCTCAATGTGTGGCTGAAAAAGTGTCATCTCATATCCGGTGAGTCTGGCTATTGTCAGATGCTGTGTTTGTGTTCTGTTTAACAGAAGTTCTACAGCGTGTGGGACCTGAACTATCAGATGATGTCCCAATACAATAGAATCGCTTTGTCTAATAGCTTGTGCAGTAGCTGCTACTGATTTTAGACATGCAGGCAATGCTTGTGCTACTGGATCTAATGTGCTTGAAAAATAACCACATGGTTTATGTTTGTCTGCTTGAAGTTGGGTCAGAACTGATAGTGCTGTACCTGAGTTTTCTGTTACAAATAATGTAAAATCTTTGGTGTAATTAGGTGTTGCCAGCACTGGGGCTTGACACATAGCTTTTTTAAGAGACTGAAAGGCTTGCGTGTGTTCATCTGTCCAGGGTAATTGTGGAGTAGCGCCAGCTTCGAGTGTTGTCAGCTGCACTAACGGTTTGGAAATGAGTGCAAATTGTGGGATCCACTGTCTACAATATGAGGTGAGACCAACAAAGGCTCGAACTTGTTTCTGTGTTGTTGGTTGTGGTATTTGTTGTATGAGTTGGATGCGTTCCTGTGTAAGCTGCCTACCCTCCTTTGACAGCAAGTGCCCTAAGTATGCCACTTGCTGTAAACAAAATTGGAGCTTACCAGGGAAAACTTTATGGCCATTTGCAGCTAGGAATTCTAGTACTAGTAGTGATGCTTCAGCACATGCTGCGTCAGATCTGGCCGTAATGAGGATATCATCAACATATTGTAGTATGGCTGTATCCGTGGGCATTTGAACAGTATCTAGTTGTCTTTTTAATGCTTGGCTATATACGCTTGGACTCTCTGTGAAACCTTGAGGAGCTCTTGTGAATTGGAAACTTCGTCCTTGTAAGGAGAAGCCAAAAAGGTATTGACTGTCTGGGTGAATAGGTATGCTAAAGAATGCGTTTTCAAGTCAATGACTGAAAAATGCGTTGCTTCCGCATCTATGGCTGTGAGTAGGGTGGAGATGTCTGGAACCACAGGGTGTTGTGGAACGACACATTTATTGAGCTCTCTCAAATCCACCACTAGTCTGTAGACAGGTGGTGTTCCTGGTTCCACTTTTTTATGAACTGGTAAAACAGGGGAATTGCAAATGTTAGAAGTTGTTTCCTTAATCACACCTGACTGTATTAGGTCCTGAATAATTAACATTAATGCTTGTTCAGCCTGAGGTGGAATTTTGTATTGCCTTATGCGTGGTAGTTGGGCTCCCTCTTTCAGTGTAACCTTGTGAGGTGTTATTTCCATACATCCTACTGTGGTGGAATCAGTGGCCCACAGGGTGTGTGGCAAATCTTTCAAACGCTCATCTAATTCTCTACTTGTGTAGTGGCCCTTGAAATCTCGCAGAAATAGTCTGACATCTGTAGGTGAGCAAACAATGACAGCTCCTAATTCTTTCAATGTTTTTATACCAAGCAAGTTTTCTGGACATGATTTTGTCAATATAAGATCTGTAGTTGTCATGAGGGGACCAACCTGCAAGGGCAGTGGCTTTGACGTGACGTTTGTCACAGGTTGTCCCGAGAAACCCAGAGAAATACTTTTTGAACCCGAGAGAGGAGCCTCTGGGACCTCTTGATGGCTTATTGTTGTTTTACTGGCCCCAGTGTCTAGTAGAAACTTCCTATCCTCCCCAAGAAGTCGGACCTCTATAAATGGACCTGTCTGATCTACTGGAATGGGGATTAGGGGCAGTTTGTCATCTTCTCTCTCTGGGCAACATCATGAGAAATCTGGGTAATATTCAGTGTAGGCGCTGTCTATAATATTCATTTGGGCCATTTGTGTTGTCAGTGGAACTGAAGGTGTTGAACTGTCTAGGGAATCATTCTGTTTTGGCTGATATGGGCGTGGCTGGGTCTTACCAGTAGCCAAATTGTGCTTTAAGACAGGGCAATCTTTAACGAAGTGTCCCATCTTTTTGCAATAATTACAAGTGCTTTTTATATTTGTCTGGCTACTTGGTGTCTGTTGACGCTGGGGTGCAGTTTGGGCTACTAATGCTTTCATCTTTGTGTCTTTCATGCGTTTCTTATCATTTTCTTCTTCATCCCTAATGCGATTCTGGTGATATTGTAGCATTTGTAACACCTGTGGAGGTGTATGTGCTTGCCAGGTACTTTCTACTTTTAGTACTCTGTCCTTAATGGCTGGCAAGGCGTTATCTACTAATTTGGAAACAAAAGATGCGGGTAAGCTTCACTTGTTGGCGTAAGGCCGCTATTTACCGCAAAACACTTTTCAAGTCTAGTGTAATAATCTCCTATGTCTTCACCATGTTTCTGTTTGCAGGAGGAAATGGCATCCCAGTCCTCCTTTTTCACTGTTAGTAACTGTGGTAGCACCTTTAAAATAGTGCCAGGAAGTGCTTTTAGTTTGTCTCCTATACCTTGACCTGCTACTCTAGTATTTTCGTCATTCTGAAGTTCAGTCCATTTAATGTGTTCACCTGCTACTTCCCAATCTTTTTCTCTTAGTTTGTCATATATACCTGATGGCAACAATAATTTCAGAATTGCTGTGATATCAGAAAGAGTATATGTTCCCATCATTAATACATCTCCTAATTCCTTAAAGAATCCAGCAGGATCCTTTGAGTGGGAGGGAACCATCTCTTTCATCCTTAGTAACTCAAGTTTTGTCAAGGGTACATAAATGAAGACGCGTTGTAGCGCGCCATTCGTGTCAGCTCTGGGGTGGACCTCTCTCATGGGGAACTGGCGTGTTTGAGGAAGTCTATTAGTTGATCCACACATATTATGGGGAGATCTATATCCAGTCACTCTCTGGTATTTCTGTCTAAAATCTATAAATGTGTTAAGAAAAACTGAACTATTGTGGAGGAACATGTTATCAGCGCAGTCAGACAGAAAATCTTCGAGTCTTGGATCATGTTTAAAATGAGTGTCATTGAGTGTGATGAGATGTTGTACCATGTAGAGACTTGCTAATCTTTGATGTGAGCGTGGTAATGCTAGAAAAAGCTGGGCTATGAGATCATTGTCATATATCTTATATTGAGAGACCCATAGGGTCGCAGTTCTGGCTATTTCCTCCTCCTCCGGTGTAAGCTGAGGTTCCTGGTCTAACCAGTAGTCTAATGCATTGGATGTATTTTCAAATAACTCATCTGGAGATGACCGTTCAGAGTGACCTTGGAGGAATGTAGGCGGGGGTGTTCGTGAATTAGGGGCGGAAGAACGAACGGGTAGGACTTTTTCAGTAGGTTCAGTAATTTCCTCCTCAAGTTTCTTATTCTCTTCATTTGTTTGCAAGTTTTGCAGAATACGGGTCACATTACGGGTGAACCTGTCTAGTGCATCATTTATAAGTTCTAGACTAGTGTGGTCGGATGCGGAATCTAATAAGTCAAAAAGTGAAACTGGTACATTTCTTTCCTCTGCTTGTATGTGTTTTATGAAACAGCAAAGGAGGAACCTATACATGTGCATTTTTACAGGGTGTGATCTTCTTGTAGTCATAGCGTTAATGGCTCGTGAGTTCTCTCCAGTACGAAGAAACTCAGAGGCCGCTTGAAGAAACGTGTCAATTGCTGGTAGATGTCTTATTTCTTCCCAGGAGTCATGAAGTATTTTACTTATTCGGCCCGCCTCCCCTGTGTTGCTCGGAGTCGGGTCATAGGGGCAGTCGGGAATTGTTTTACCTGGGTCTGGACCTACGGCACCCCCTTCTGGAGTGAGAGGTGGTGCGTTATGTTGTGAAAGGGGTGGCGGAGGCAGAGGGTGTTGAACTTCATAGGGTGGTGGAGTATCTAAGAGAAAATTAGTAAAAGTATCCTCTGGTGGTGGGGCTGTAGGCTGTGCTGATGCAATGTTAAGGTTTTCAGGTGCAGATGGCAATACAGGATAAAAACCAGTAGAAATGGCTGATTGTTCCCTTTTATTCCTTTCACTAACTACTTCTTTCCCTATTTCTTGTAACTGTTCTTTCTTGGCCTGCTCTGACATTCTCTTACCCTTTTCAACTTTATGCAATTCCTTCTGTTGCCTCCTATGGGCTTCTTTTCTCCATAATTCTACTGAGTCACTCTGTGACTGGCGGACTCTCTTTTTCTTCCATAACTGTTCCTCTAATTTCATAATACACTCCGTATCAAAAACTACCATTTTCAGGCCATCTATATCTGAGTTCTAGGTCTTTAGTATATTCTACCCATAGATCACAATAAATAAGTGCACCGACACCATGTTTGGCATACATGAAGTGTCCTGGAGTATCCCGAGGAGGAAGGGGAATTTCCTTCTCAAGAATACTCTTTTGGTTGCCATCTTACGTATTTTCGAGAAAATAGGAATGATGGCAAGACTTTCAAAGATTTTAGAAGTGAGAAAAACATAAACAGAACAAATATCTTTACCGTACCCACGAAAGAGGTGAGTCCGTCTTTTATACTAGTTTAGTAGTCCTCACAAAATAAGTGAGAAACCCACAAAAAACATGTATCTTTACCGTGCCCACAAGGTAGTGAGTCCGTCTTTTATACTAGTTTTAGTAGTCCTCACCAAAGATAGGTGAGAAACCAAAAAACGCGTATCTTTACCGCCCCCACAAAAGCTGTGGGTTCGTTTTTATACTTTTCAGCAGTACTCACCGAAAAGTAACTGGAAGGCCTCTTGAAGATTTTGGGAAAACGCGGCGCGCAGTTTCAAGGTGGGATTTGTAGAACCTCGGACTCGTCTGCTTCGCAGGTTGGGCTTTGGTTCAGGACGTTCCGCTATTTCCTCACCGCCTCGTGTGGATGCTGGACCGCAGTCGGTCCCCCTCTTCGCCTCGAGGGAGTTAGCGGGAATTCCCCGCGTTGTGCACTTTTGAAGTCCGTCAACGGTCAGGAGGGGACAGTACCGGGTCCAATATCGCCGGCGCGTGGGGGAAAGGGAAGGTCCCTGTTCAGGCGCCAATTACTGTGGTAAATTAATTTTACTTATTACCTCATTTCTGAATTTCTATGCTTAATAAATCATAATTTCTTGTCAATGCAAAGCGAGGAGTCCGTGGTGCTCAAATGAAGGAGGAGAAGACCAATAACTCGAGTTAAAGGGAGCGCTTCCAGCACCAAGCGGGCACAGGAGCAATCTCTCAAGTCCCTCTCTTTAAGTGGGGCTTTTATTTTCAACAGCAGAATATTTATACAGTCTTGGTCACGAGGCAAAATAGAGGAACAAACAGGTCGTGGCAGATAGAGGAACAAAGATTCAGCAAGAGGAGCAGAGTGTGAAGAAATGGGGGCGTGTCTTAGGCTTCGTGAGGGGACTTGCGATGTGAAATAGTCTGACAGTTGGAAGGGGAAGGCTTCCTCATTTGGGGGTTTGTGCTCGTGCTTCATGTCAGAAACATGAACCATCTCTGCGGGGGAGCAGGAACTCATGTACTGGTTTCCCGGACTTGGCAGAAACCACAGAGACAGATGGTGAAAATGAGGAAAACCAGGTGCAGGGGTGTCGTGCTGCGTGCTCGGGGTCTTGGGACACCAAAGGGTGAATTAAAAACAAAATGGTGTCGGCTTTTAATGTGGGCAATTATTAATCGTGCAAAGGGGATCGCGCAAAGGGGCATAATTAGATCGCGCAGAGGGCAGCGAAGGGGCATAATTATAGATTTTATTTCCACAGAAGGGCAGAGGCTCTTACTGCCATGCCGGCTGCTAACCCCTCGATGCACTCTGAAACACCTTGTATTCATTCTTCCCACGATATAAGGCCAACCTCCGGCCTCGCCCCTCCTAGGGAGGTTATACATAGAAGAGGGCCTATTCATTTAGAGCAGAGGGGAGGCAGGGAAGGGCTATATCCAGCAGAGGCCGAGGACTCAGGACCAGTGCTATTGACGACACCGACTATAAACCTACCCCTTGCCTCACTCCCTTATGTCATCATTCTAACAGGGTCCCTGAGATCAACTTTGGGCTGAAAGAATCGCAGCTAGAACTCAGGAACAAGTGTCTTTTTTGGTTAACTAGGCACAAGCAGTTCTCCTATGACAGGGCTGGGGAAATTTTAATGGTTCGAAGAGTGGGATGGGTGGGCAAAAATCCCAAAACAACCCAAGGAGATTGCATAGTCAACAATTTTAGCAATCCCCTGACCGTACAAATTATTGCAGGCCAGTTTGTCAGTATCCATGCACTGCGTACCGAGGTCCGAGCCCATACTCTGGACTTTTTCTACCCAGGCAATCATATCTTGCCCTGGACACCAGCACCTAGGGTCCCAACAAATAGATTCCAGCCATTTCAAAATGCAGGTCAACCCCTTAGTCCTCTTTTTAACATTCCAGTAGTAAATAGATATGGGCCCCTCGAGGAGGTGGATTGACTTGGGTTGCAAGGGGGCCTCAATCCCAATATTGGGACGGGGGGGTTTAAGAGGGAAGTAGGGCTGCACCCCAGTGGGCTACTGACACAGTACACCCTCAGTAGCAAAGAATACGTATCAGGGGTTAAGCAACCCTCACCTCCCAGGGGAGCCCTTAATTACCATGGGTTAGGACCACCCATGCATAATAATTCATCCTCAACTCCTATGGATCATGTAATCCCCAGTCCAGCCCCCACAATGGAGGAGGTTAAAGTCATCCCTATGGCACGGCCAGTTGTCACCCGCAGCCCTAACAACAACTGTCATGATGCATATGGCGGACATACTTCCGCCGGCCACAAGCTAAGGATTTTATCCTGGAACGTCGCTGGAATCAAAAACAAACTCCATAGCCCAGATTGGGGGTAGTTTGTGGGCACCCACGATGTGTGTATGTTTCAGGAGACCTGGGCAAGAGAGGATATAGAGAGGGGAGGCTTCGCAACCTTCAACGTGCAGGCCACCACAGGGGGAAGAGGCAGACCCTCGGGGGGCCTATGCATCTGGGTCGCTACCCACCTGGATTGCACGGCGGTCCAATTGAGTACCGCATCCAATGACTTGCAGTGTATTGTACTTACTTTCCCCTCCAGCCTAAAACTTGCTCTTATTAACATCTATTCCCGTCCTGTAAACATTACCCAGGAATCACCGACCATAGACCTACTTAACACCTTCATCGATACAGTTCCCCCGAATGCTAGATTGATTATTGGGGGGGATTTCAATTGCCAATTTGAGCCCCTGACTGCCCCCACGGATGCCCCCTCTAGCGAAGAGGGCAGTCTCTGGCTAATCCCCGACCCGCAAGTTCCACCGGTAAAGGCCTGGGCTCCTCTGGTACTCCAGATAAATGCAGCAACCC
This sequence comes from Calotriton arnoldi, assembly GCA_963921515.1. NCBI lineage: Eukaryota > Metazoa > Chordata > Amphibia > Caudata > Salamandridae > Calotriton > Calotriton arnoldi. The sequence continues at coordinate 88,467 of CAWUFW010017008.1, forward strand.
TAACCCATTCCTTGAGGGCCTGTAATGCCTGCACCAAGTCTGACCAGCCAGGGAAGCTAACCTTTAATAGAACAGGACAGTCCTCCCTGTTGGACTATATATTAGTGGAGACAAGCATGTGGAGGCGGGTGGACGACTTCGCTGTCTCATCAAGACATGACAGCGATCATAATGCCCTGACTTTGGAGCTTGAGACACCAGAAATTTACAATCCCACGTCCTTTGGCACCCCCGCATGTACCAACCTAATACTCGCCAATAATAGAAGAAAAATCAGGTGGGGAAAGTTTAAGCAGTCTCCAGACAAGGAGGCCATATTATATTCTAAAATCATCTCTCCCTTAATGGAAATGGAGCTGGCTGCAGCAACACTCGACACTCCACTTACCATCAGTAGACTAGAGGCACTGCATGAAGAACTGTCAACAAGTCTGACCAACATCTTTAACCCTATGACACATCCTAAGTCCATCAAGGGAGTCAAGCAAACCTGGTTTAACAATTCTTGCCGCAAGGCAAAGGGTGCCCTTATAGATGCTATTAAGCTTAAGGACAGATCCTTAATTAAATTAAGCAGGGCCCAGTATAGAGATTGTATCAAGTTGGCCAAGAAGAACTGGGAGCTTGAAAGGTGGAAAGACATTAAGGCAGCACTTTATAGTAGGGACTTGAAGAAGTTCTGGTCTTTAGTGAGCATAGACGGCAGTGTAGAGAATTCGGCGATAGAGCCAAATATTGCTGCAGCCGCATGGAAACGGCACTTCCAAGCTCTCTATTCAACTGAGGAAGCCACAGAGCCCAAAGATGCAATGGTTTTAGAAATCCCAGGAAATCCTAATGAAGACCCCGAATGGATTACCTTAAAAGAAGTCTCATACGCAATTAGGAAGCTCCCTTTAGGAAAGGCCCCCGGTTTAGATAAGATCCCTGGGGACTTATTCAGGGAGGAACCTAACATTTGGGGACCCTATCTCTGGGCAATTTTTAACGCTATCTTGCTAGGTATGAAGATCCCGGATACGTGGCTAGGGGCCGAAATCTTCCCAGTGTTTAAGAAAGGCTCACCCCCTCTTGCCCTCTAACCTGTTTGCCAGGATCCTCCTTGAGCGTCTCCACTCTTGGATGGGAGAGCATGAAGTCCTGAGTGCGTCCCAGGCTTGGTTTAGGAAGAACACCTCCACCATTGACCAACTCTTCAGGCTCCAACTTCTATACTGGAAGACGGTGTCAATAGAGGGTGGCAGCCTCTATTTGATATTCGTTGACTTCAAATCGGCCTTCGATCTGGTCCCCCGAGCCAAACTGTGGGAGGTTCTTGAGCAGCTGGGCATTCCGCCCTACCTGTTGTCACTGTTCATGCGATTGCACACAGGTAACTTTGCCCAAGTTAGGTATGGGAAATCCGGAGAACTGACCACTCGCTTCCCAGTTAACAGAGGAGTGAGACAAGGGTGTGTGCTGGCCCCCACCCTGTTTTGTCTTTTTATCAATGCTCTGGTGGCCCAATTAAACAAAGTAGCGGACAAGATGCCCCGAAGCTGGTGCAAGGCAGGGTGCCAGCAATGATGTTCGCGGACGACACTTTACTGTTGTCCAAGTCTCCCATGGGCATCCGAAGGATCCTAGATAGCTTTTCTTTATTTTGTAAAAATCGAGGGCTAGAGATCAATACAACCAAGACCAACTTTATGGTTTTCAATCCAACCAAAACATCTCGCCCAAACCCCTCCCTAAATGGCACCCTCTTAGAGAGGGTGACCGTCTTCGATTACCTTGGCGTTATGTTGTCCGAAACGTTTGAATGGGGTCCACAATTAGATAAGGCAGGCTTGAGGCTAGCGCAGCTGGTGGGGGGAATCTCCAAATCATTTAGGAATTCCTTATATAAACCGCCAGGCCCTGTTGCCGAAATCTATAAAGTGCAAGTAAGGAGTGCTGCAATGTACGGGGCAGAACTATGGGGTCACCGCCCCTCTGGCGGACTGGCCAAAATAGAAAACCAATTTATGAGAAAGCTTTTGGGGTTACCGTCTAGCACTCCCCTCATCCCTCTGCGCCTGGATTTAGGAATCAAACCCATTGTAGAAGAGATTGGACTAAGACCACTGACCTACTGGCGCAGACTGTGGGCGACCCCTGAACTAGTATCCTACCAAACTGAACTCAAGGGGGTCCTGGGACTACCGGGGGTGGGAAAATTGCCATGGTTTAAGTACATCAAAGAAACTTGTGCCAGAATAGGTATGTCCAACTTGTGGACTAATCCCGAGGAAGTGTCCCCAATAATATCTAGACTACAACTTGTTAGAGCTTATAGAGCACTCAAACTAGTCGACTTGCAGGCGAACACCAAACTCGGCCATTTAACGGCTGAATTCTTTAACATAAAAACTGAGTATCTTTTTGAGTCTTTTCTGGAGGATATACAGCCCCCCCATGGCAAGGAAGCTGTATATCCAGTTCAGAACAGGGACCCTCACGGTTAATGCTTTCACGAACAAATGGTCAAAAGATCCTTCTGTTGGTTGTCCTGCTTGCAACAGCCCTGATGAGACCGACATACATATTCTCTTCTTCTGCCCTGGCTATAAATCTGCCAGGCGGCGTTGGCTCATACCATTATGTAGAAACATGGGCTGTACACAGTGTTTGGAGGCGTATAGAATTTTAAGATCTGATACACATCCCCCTATAGTTTTTGCCATGTCCCGTTTTCTCAATTCTATGTGGCGAGGGCCTTTTTTAGCTCATCTCTGTAACGGTAAAAAAATGTTGTCCGCAGTCCTGTCGTTTTTAGTCTCAAAATTTTAACATCTTTTATCTGGTTTTAATCATTCTTCTTTTTAACCGGTGCAAAGATATTGGACAAACAAAAAAAAAATCTCTTTTGGATATACTATGTAATATGCCTTCAATGAATTGTTAAGATTTGTCTATTAATGTTATACTTGTATATGAATTTTTACTTTTTATGGCCTTTTATGACCGAAATAAAGTTTGTTGAAATGGAAATGGAATGGCCAACTTCCAATCAAGATCCAAAAGGCTAAATAAAGAGGGCGCATCAATAGAAGTACAGAGCTCAAAGCTTTGAAATGCTCATTGGCCACTGTAGCAAACCACCCAATCTTCAGGAAAGTGGCAAAAGCTGAGCTATTCAGACAATAATGTTATTGAGAATTGAGATTCCCCCAGACACAAAAATAGGTCATATAGCATGACCAGAATCCTACCGTGACCAAGATAGCAATCCTACATTCACAGTTCTAGTTACATTACCCCAAAAATGTGCACACTAGCATTCAATCGTACCGCGAGTTCAGCATGACAACCAACTTTGCCTTATTAACTTCAAAACTGGCACATAGAGGCCCAGCCATACATTATAAGACTTTGGGACAGATATACGACCGTTTTTTGAGGTCGCAAAGGGGACTTTGGCTCCTTTGCGACCGCAAAAAAACGTCTGCCCAATGTACTAACCCTATTTTACGAGTCGCTAACCTATTAGCGACTCACAAAATATGGTTAGAGACTCGCTATTAGGAAGGGGCGTGCCAAGGGCATCCCTTCCTAATAGCGAGTGCAATTGCCATGTACTATTGTTTTGCGACCGCATTTGCGGTCGCAAAACAGTTGCAGTTTACCACCCTTCTCAAAAGGGTGGTAAGCCACTCGCAAACAGGAAGGGGTCCCCAGGGGACCTCTTCCCCTTTGTGAATGGGTTTGCAAATATTTGGGGACCACTGCCTGCCCTTAAAAAATGCAACTGAAAAGTTTCATTTTTTTTGTTTTAAATGCATCCCGTTTTCCTTTAAGGCCCCAGCAGGCCACCATCCCTGGGAGTGCTATCCATTCCCAATGGGGTCGCAAATTGCGACAGCTTCATTAATATTCATGCGGCATGCAATTTGCGACCCCATTGGGAATCGCAAACAGTGTCGGAGACACTGTTGTGCATCCCAATTTGCGATTCGCAAATTGTGAGTCGCAAATGCGACGCAATTTGCGAGTCGCAAACTGGTAGGTCGTACATCTGGCCCCAAATTCATTACACTCCCCAAGTGTCTTCAATATGCAATGGTGTTGCAATATAAATCAACAAAATTTATAAATAAGCTCTTAAACTTAAGCCCAACTCAAGGTGGCAATGGTTTCACTCAATGCCACCTTGCAATTGATTGTAGGCTACTGAAAAATTAGTTGGTCAACTTCACAAAGCAGGACATACAGTGGCGTAGCAAGGGGAGGGCTGGGGGCGGTCCAAGTTTTGGGGGCAGCGACCTCCCGCAGCTCTCACCTGCCGTCTCGGGGCGGCAAACGCCAGCACCAATTCCCCCCCTTCTTTCTTCAGTGCGGAGCCGTCGCGGGGCAGCAATCCGTGGATGTGCCAGCACCCCCCGCTCTTCAATGAGTCCGCTGCGGCAAATGCAGGGACCGCCCCAGCGGTCTCAGGCCTGGCTACGCCACTGAGGACATAACTGGCAATAATTGACAGTCTCAGCAGATGAGCTGATAATAGTAATATAGAAGATGATGAAAATAATAATAGGAAGAATATCAATAATCATCATTATATTTATTACTATGTTTGTTAATATTACAATTAGTATTGTTAATAATAATAATAATAATATTAATGTATTTATATATCATACTGATGCTTCTATAAGTTACTAGCAACAAGTTTTATGATTATTCCTCACTTTATTAACGTATTACTTGAATTATCTGATCTGCTGTACCAACAGGACCCAAGCATAATGGTTTAAAATTTAGGAAAGTTCACACTCCTGGGGAAATTCTCTTTTGTGTATTTTTCAATCAGTATTCTTCAGAAGAATTAAAAATGAATAGTAAAAATATTAACAGGTTAATACTCCATTGTGCCGAACATGACAGTCAGTACTAGATTGCACAAGCAAGTGGGACTCAGAGAAAACATTGATTGTGTTGAGATAAGTGCTCCTGGTTTACAATTTGTCTTACCATAATACGGAATTCTTTGTTTATTCCCATGCTTACTGTGTCCTTGGTCTCAAGATGGACCTCACTGATGAGGCCCAGCATGTTTAAAACAGGTTTGGGATTGATCGTGTATTGTCTAGAGGGGACCTGATCTTGCAGTTCATGCTTAACTGTCCATATTGGAACAGGACTAAGTACAAATTGCATATGGCTGGCCTCTATCTATTGTGGCATCGTAGACAAAGAATAATAAGATCTAATGTAGTCTTAGTGATTACTAGTGGCTGAGATGAATTTGTGCATTACATCATTTTATTATTTTAAGTGCAACACCCTACATGGAAAAGGTATGCTCTGACATGGTCCCATGTTGACTGACCTAATGGGTTAAGCTGCACCTCACTGATGAGGTCCAACAAGGTCAGGTATGATCTGGGGTTGCTTGTCTTCCTACCTACAGGGGGCTGACCTTCTAATTTGAGCAGAATTGTTCACAGTGGGACAGGACAAACTATGTTAGGCATATGGATGATCTCTGTCTGGAGTGGCACAGAGTGTAAAAAAGTGTGGACTGGATTGTGGTGTGAGTAGTTACCCGTGGCTGAGAAAAATGCAAGCATTCCACCCAACACTTTTTATTTTTCTAAGTGGGACACCAGAAGTTGGACAGCTGAACCCAGATATGGGTCTCATATTAGTTTACTCTAGGTGCACCTCATTGAATTTATTTTGTTAGTTTAAATATTTTTTTTGAATTTTAATATATAGGACACATGGGTATACACAGATTGCAACTTATGAATAACAGCAAAGGGGCAAAACAAGATCTCACAGCAAATTAAGCTGGGGGTGCTTGTATATGCAGAAGGGTTCCAGATTTTGCAGGGATCTTGAGATGCAACAGAAGGATAGTCAACAGAGGGGATCTCATCAACTTGGTGAAGAGGGCAAGGAATACTGAGGATAGAAATGGGAAGGGAAGGAAGGGTGGGCAGGACGTGGTCGATGCATGAAGAAGAGTGTCAATTATCGATACAGGGGCTCAGCGGGGCAATATGGTTTCGAGAGTGGGTTGACACGTCTGGTGAGGAGCTTATGTGGACTGGGGAAGTGGCAGGGACTGGGAGTTATGAAGTTACAGTGGGGGCTGGGCATGTGGGATGATTGTAATGACAGCCTGCAGGGTGGAATAGACCGAGTGCCAATAGCTGCGGAGGGCGGAACAGAGGTGCACCTCACTGATGAGACCTAAAAAGACTGACTTCTGTCTTGTGTTGCCTTTGGTCCCTTTTCTGGGGGGGGCCTGGCCTGAAGGTTTGGGCTGGACTTTTCCTCTTGGGGAAGGACATTTACATATGGGTGGTCTCTGCCGCATGTGTTACAGTTGACAATAAATTGGTGGAATGCAATATAATACTGCGTAATTACCAGTGGCTACAATTAATTGAAGTGTTCCACCAAACATTTCTTGTTTTTTCTTTCTTAATTTGGTGGCACCAAATGGTGGCTCATGACTGTGATATTCTGTTTTGTATTTTAGATATATTGGATTACAGACACAGGAGGGAAAGGCAGCTAGTGAGGAAGGAGGGTATGAACCAACACATCAACTGCATGCACACATTTCAAGTTCCAATCCCTGTCACTTAGGAATTCCTATAAAAGAATATCTTGGCCTGTTAAGTCTTTCATATTGTTCTTCCTTCAATCACATTCGGCTTTTGACATTTTAATGATTCATCAACATTTCAGAGAACTAAAAGACTGTGTCTCATCAGTCAAAGCATGTGAGCATATTTCAAGTCAGCCAGTTCTCAATGGGAGATGTTAGCACACTGTCAACATGACAGCACTGATCAACATTTTTATTACCAAGCAAGCATGGTATAAAAAAATAGACTGGACTTTGATCTCCAAAATTAATTTGAATGTGAGTTTGAATAAAAAGGAGACCGTGTCTGCTGTCAAAACGTATTTTAGAGTGCATTTAGATACAACAAATGCCAAGAAAAAGACCTTGCAAGCGAACTTACACAAAAAACAGACTTGGTCAGAAAACAGAGATTGGAGCAACCATAACAAGAATTCAAGGTACAAAGAAAACCTAATGACAGAATAAATACAAACACTATTGTTGCAAGTGATGACATTAACGCAAATATGATGAGAGAAGACACATAGCAAGTAGCATACAGAGGGATCGTCTAGGGATCAATCAGGCTCAAATATGACACATATATAAACCTAACAAGGAAGCTGAAACAAAAGCTTAACTTGGGAGAGAGCAGATGCAGAAACAAATGTAGGGAGGTAGCAGGCAAAGAAGCCATTCAGTAGAGAGAACAGGCACTGAAACCAACTCAATGCAGTGAAAGACACGTGTCTGCTTCATAATCAGGCACGCAACAATAACTAGATACCCAGAGGGGATCCTAGTGAGAGATACTCATATAAGCAAACTGGGGGAGAGAGAAAATATATAAGCAAAGTTAGGTGCAAAGCAGTTAGGGGCAAGCCTAGTGAGGGAGAGCACATAGGCTCAAATGTGGAGAGACAGAAGGAAATTGTGGGGAAAAGACCCAGAACCAAAACTGGGGAAAATACATAGAAAAAGGTGAATAAAAACACATATAAAATCATCATCATCATAGCTTCATTTGGTTATTACAAACCATTAAGGTGCACAAAACATGATAAAGCAGTATAATATAACAAGTGCAATTGATCAAAAACAGATATAGAAATCAAACAACATGTCTTAAATGGACCACTCAACAAAGGGAGAAGGGCAAACTACAGTCCAATTACGTGCTGTGAACCTCTTTTGGTCCACCAGGATGGCTTCCAACATGAAAAAGCCCTTCTCGACTTAAAGATCTTGTTTTAAAACATGTTAAAGATACAGTAAAAAGCTAAAACATTATAAAACCAGAAATGAGGAAACCGTGTGATATTCAGATACCACATAAGACTGATAGCTGTGCAACAATACATGGGAGCTAAAGTGCAAATACATGTGCAAATGAGCAGGAAGGTGCAACCTTGATGATTTGTAAAGTTACATTAAGAGATTTGTCCGCTTATACTATGTACCCTGCAAGTATTTCATTACAGCACACCCAGCAAGTGGGTCTTGTCCATTCTTAAAAGCCAACAGCACAGATGTCTGATCGAGTAGACCCAAAGTGCAAAATGCCGGAATTATCCATTTAGAGCAACTTGCTTATTATGCTGGGCAAAAGGAAACAGAAAATGTTCCTCGATCTCGTTGTAATAGGAACAGACACAGCATGCCATGGAACTCACAGCATTAGTTAGCAAAAAACTTGAAAATGCTGCGAGGGGAAGAATGCTGTAGTGAAACTTTAAATAAAGAGATCTCACAAAGGCAGGGCAAATGATAACTAAAACATTTTCATAAAAAGGGAGCACTTTAAAAGTAATTTGAGTTATCACTCCTGAAGCTCCAGTGGCCATGTGTTTAGCATAGTGCCTTTCCCAGAGCCTCACTTTTAACAGTTCAAAGGAGTCCTGGCCAATAAGTTCAGGAGAGTTTAAAAAAACTTCCAGGTCAAGCTCCATCAAGTTCGCCTTGATAGTCTTAGCCAAGGAATCTACTGTGAAGCTTCTGAGAATGTCAGTAAGTCCCTCTCTATACGACTTCAGCACGTCCGACCTCCAGATACGCACCTAGTAAACTAATGGGTGCAATTTGGCCACCAGGCCTAAACCTTAGTCCAAGATCGAATCATCCAGGTAGCAAGGGGCAGCTCTGGGGGAGTGCTAATAATGATCGTACAAATTTGTTTTCCTTGAAACCTAGATTGGTCAAGTCTGAATGGCCTCATAAATTGCTTCCATACAACATCACAGTTAGAACCTGTGCCCTATATATTTTGAGGGGGGGACTAATCGGGTGGGACTTGGCTGTTTTCACAAATATATGTAAGGCCCCGGCCCTGTGTTTTAATGTAGCAACAATCTTTTGCATCTGGGCATCTCATTAATTGGATTCTGATATCCTAATACCAAGATAATCATAGTACCTCACTCTATCAAGAGAGATGTATTGCAGCGATAATCTCTCTTTGTAGTTTTTACATGAGTTAAAGACCATACAGAATCAAACATAATTGCAATCTATAAGTACCGCCAGTTTCAGGCTCTTTTAAGGGCTATGAAACACAGCTCATATTCTCAAACACAGTCATTATCAGTAGCTAGATCTGTATTTAGAAATCAGCCTGCATACCATTTGTAGATGGTGAACATCTCAGGTCCTCATGTCTGTTCTTTGTCACTCCACCTGGCACAGTCACTTGACACTCCCCTAATAACAACAAATAAAGTCAGGAGGCCTCCACCCACAGCACTGCTAAGTGTATTGGTAGTCAATTAGGTAGTAGAGCAAGTTAGTGCTCCCTCTCCTCTCCCTTGCAGGCCCACTGTTCAGGCTCATCACTATCCCTAGCATCTGTTTATGTGCTCAATCAGCCATGTCCTCAACGGTCTATCTAGTTAGCTCATTTTATGATGATTTCATGTCCATCAAGATAAAGAATGTACAGTAAAGGGCTCATTGCTCCCGCACTAAGCTAGTGAAGAAGAGGGTAGAGTTTACAATTTTCAACATAAGCAGCACATATGACTATCCTACAGTGACTAATGCTCACAACCCAATTTTGCCTGAAGCGAACACTGACTCCTAGATGTTCAAGCTGCGTAGAACCAAAAGGGACAGGAACTACCGATGTAAGCATTTCATGGTAGGTGGTGGCGCTTGGCGAGGATATGTAGCCTGCAAAACATGGAGAAGGCAGTGGTACTTCTTTGCATAACTACATTGGCACCAATTTCCTTGAAGGCGGAAACCTCAGGAAGATATTACTTTGATATCATTTTCGCCTTTTGCATTAGTGAACTAGTAGCTGGGGTTTCAGACAGAGTGGTGGATTTGACAGAGGTTAACACCTGTGATTTATTTTAAGTTTTATGATAGTTGTTTTTTAATTTCTCGAAAAAAGAGATGGGCTCTGCTTAGCATGACATGTGAGATATACTTCTTTCTGGAAGATCATTTGTGAAGAAGCAAAGACTATTCTCAAAGGTTCTACTTTTTCAATTTTGAAAATAATTCTGTAATCTCAGTCTAAATATTGAGAGCAATTGCCTAAAGGAATAGTTTTGTGAATTTATTTATACTTTTGGAGCCTTTCGAATTGTGGGATTAGTTTTCGATATTGGTGCATAGAATTTCCTTGATGGGATGAAATTAAGAGTGAAAGCAAGATTCCCAAATAATCCCTGAGAGATATGAATACATGAAATTTTTGTCGGCTGTGGAAGCTTAATGTTTTTGATTTAGGAATTATTAATTGTTTGCATAAAGGAATCTTATACCTAGGATGTATAGTTAAATGTTTTCAATATTAAGGAATTCTGGGATTTGAGAGAAATGAATTGAACTCTTGTATTAAACAAACATATATAACTTTTGCTTTGTTTCTCTACTTTTGAAGCATATTTAAAACTGACTATTGGTATTTTGTGTTATCAGTTTTTCTTTATTATTTTCATGCTGATGCTGGTCCCTAAGAACTTTGTGATAGTTTTATAAGGTCATTTTAACCACTGTTTTTTCAGTGAATTTCTAGGTTTTTTTCAACATAAGGTAAATAGTATTACCATAGCTAACTATATGTCACTTTAACCTTTAGTTTTTTCAGTTAATATCAGTTTTTTTAAATCATATTTGCCCCACTACTCCACCGAGCAGAGCTTTTTGCCATGAGCAGTGATGGGCTGCCTGCAGGCCGTAATCCCCGCACGTGCCCAGCCCACCCGACCGCGAATTGTCTTCAGCTATGCACAGAGTGGGTTTGGCCACAGGGCCTGGCCTGCGTGGACTTTTATATACCGTGAACATTTATTTGATTGCAACATGTATTATTAGGGCTTCTAGCTAACACCAATAAACATTTGCTTATTTATTCTTCAACTTATGAAAGCTGTGTGGATTCTTTCTTTAAACTGAATTCTAATGTAAATTAACCTTTTGTTTATTGGTTTCTCCAATTCAAATAAACTTCTTCCTCCTAGTAAAGAACCTCAAAGGCCATTAACATTGGGTGAGGGTGAAACAGGGTTATGGACAGGGCATGCCTGGAGGCTTTAGGGTAAAGGGGGCATGGCACAGAGTGTGGGCTGAGCCCTTACCCTGCATGCCCATATCTGCTTAGTTCTGTGGAGCTTAAGCTTAAGGTAATACCATAAGTGGTCAATTTCCCTCTTTTAATGTTTTGAGTTGTACACAATGTTAACCCACCAACAACCTTTACATCCCCATAAAAATAGTTTTTTTCCAGAGAATTTAATTGATGTTATTCATTAACAAGTATTATAATGCTAAAGGGTGATGTGCATTAAAGCATTTTGTTTTACTTTGTATGTGAATATCACACTATATTTTTGGTTTTCCTGATGGTCGTAAAGATTTTGAAAATGTATAAATACACCCAGAGCACTGCAAAGTTCTTTGAAGGTCTGCTAATAGAAGCAGATCCGATTTTATTGGTGAGAATTAAACGATCCAGTATTGCTTGCATTTTTTACATTGGAAGACAGCCGACACGTGTTTTGTCTTGGACAACTTTTACAAGGCTGTAAGTTCAATAAATATATACATCAGTATTTTTTTCCAATGAGAAAGGTGTACATGATGCCACCCACATGCATTCATGCAAAGATAATTGTAGTGTGGGAGAATTGTGTTAACAATCAGGACCACCATAAAAGTATGTGAAAGGACAACAGCTGCAGTTGATAGACCGCAATGAGACCAAAGTATGTGTTATGACCACCGAAAAGTGTCATTAAGTAAGAAAATACAACAAAGTGAAAAATAACCATGAAAACCAAATGCTGATAGTGAAAAAAAAGAAAAGAAGCAAGATGGTATCAAAATGGTGAATCCGAAATCTAAAAATATAAAATTGGATCTGATTGGGCACTTACCCAAATTGAAAAAAGGGCATCAGTATGCCCTAGTAGTAGTCAACTATTCCACTCGATACCCTGAAGCCTTCCTTTTGAAAGCCCCTACCACTAATAACATCGCAGACAAACTCATTTTGCTCTTTTCGAGGGTTGGTTTTCCACTTGAGATTTTAACCGACCAAGGGGCATATTATCAAGAACGGTGTTAAAATTATCGCCGCTTTAGCGGCAGAAAACTGCCGCTAAAGCGGCGATAATGGGCTTGATAATATGCCCTTGAGAATTCCAATAGAAGCCCATGTTCTGGTGTAAACATGGGCTTCTATTGGAATTCTCAAGGGCATATTATCAAACCCATTATCGCCGCTTTAGCTGCAGTTTTCTGCCGCCAAAGCGGCGATAATTTTAACGCCGTTCTTGATAATATGCCCCCAAGTTACCCCTTTTGTCTCACGTCTCATAAATCAGGTCTGTAGGACCTTAAATCTTAATCATATCAAAACATCTGTTTATCATCCCCAAACAGATGGATTAGTGAAGAGATCCAATGGGACACTCAAGTTGACTCTGAACAAAAATGCTTGTTAGTGAGGGGAAAAATTAGACCAGCTCCTACCACTTGTATTATTTGTTATTCGTAGTCCGGTCCAGAGCAGTCTTGGATGTTCATCCTTTAAACTGCTATATGGGAGACAACCTAGATCGCTCTTGGAAATGACAAATGACAAAAGAAGCATGGGAAACAGAAAAAGAAGATGAGGCACTGAGTTTTTAGATTATGTCCAAGAACTTAAGTACAGTATTGGAAAGTTAATAGATTTGGCCTACTCCAATCTAGAAAAAAAACTAAATAAACAGAGAATCTTCACAATAAAGAAAGAAAATGGAGGCAGTTATAGGATGATGATTGGGTGATGGTACTTCTCCCCACCTCTCCAACCAACGTGAAATCTGAATGGAAGGGACCATATAAGGTAGTAAGTAAGGTAGGAAATACCACCTATAAGGTCCAGGTAACCCCCAGGTAGGTACGACTGTAACAGATAAACCTCCTAAAAAAATGGTTAGGTCCTCTCCCCAACACAAATCACCTTACCCATACTTCCCTGAGACAGGACACCTACACCCTAGACCAACTGGTGTTAAATGATTTGTTAAGTGCGGGGCAAAAGATATCCCTTCAGACAATCTTACAGTCTTCCTCTCCTCTTTTCTCTGACTTACCTGGTAGAACCACCCTAATAGAACATGCTATAGTTACCACCCCAGGAAAAGTAATAAAACAACCACCATATAGAATACCTTCAGCAAAAAGACAGGCTATAACCGCTGAGATCGAAAGTATGCTGAAGATGGGAATTATACAACCATCCCAAAGTGAATTGTCCTCCCCTAGAGTTTTGGTTCCCATACCAGATGGTTCAATCAGAATCTGCATCAACTTTCGAGCAGTTAACTCCAACTGCAAATTTGATTTATATCCTTTACCAAGAATCGACGAGTTAATTGAGAAACTAGGGGATGCACAGTACATTACAACCTTGGATCTCACCAAGGGCTACTGGCAGGTTCGCCTTAGGGAAACGGATCAAGAGAAAACAGCCTTTTCTACCCCTGACGGGTTGCATGAATTTACAGTTCTACCCCTTGGTCTCCATGGGCCTCTGGCCACATTTTAAAGGTTAATGAACAATGTACTTCAACATCACCAAGCTTATTCGTCAGCTTACATAGACGATATTGTAATATTCAGCCCTTCCTGGGAAGAACATGTCATTCACTGTCAAAATATCTTTCAAGCCCTACAAAAAGCTGGGTTACATGTAAACGCAAAAAAATCCAAGATGGGATTTAACAAAGTCAGGTACCTTGGTTATGTTCTGGGAAAGGGGTTAATAGAACCCCAGGAAGAAAAAGTGAAAGCCATCCTTGATACACCTTTAACCTCTTCAAAAAAAGAAGTGAGGGTCTTCTTGAGTTTACTAGGGTTCTACCAACGATTTATACCCCAATACTCTGAAATTGCAGGACCCCTCACAGATCTATTAAAAAAGGAAACCAAAAGGAAAGATCTTTTAAATCCCTCAGAGACAGTTAGGGAAGCATTCCAATGGTTAAAAGGAGCCATTACATCCAGTCCAATCTTAGTCTCCCCCTACTTTGATAAACCATTCATTCTCCAAACAGATGCCTCAGAGACTGGCTTAGGGGCTGTATTATCCCAAATGTCCCCAGAAGGGGTCGACCTACCCATACTTTTCATTAGTCGGAATCTATTTCCACGAGAAAGAAAGTACCCCATAATAGAGAAGGAATGTCTCGCCATCAAATGGGCCGTGGAAAAGTTACATTATTATCTTGAGGGTAAACAGTTTACACTGTACACCGACCATGCACCCCTGTTATGGATGAGTCGGAACAAGGGAAACAATCCACGTGTCCTTTGTTGGTTCCTATCCTTGCAACCCTTTGTCTTTGAGGTCACACATCAGAAAGTACATCAGAAAGCTAATGTGGACTGGGGAAGTGGCAGGGACTGGGAGTTCTGAAGTTACAGTGGGGGCTGGGCACGTGGGATGATTGTAATGACAGGGAAAATAATCTTTGTCCACCTCTTGATGGAAGCAGAGTGGCCCACTGGGGGAAAATCAGGTGTCTGTGTAGGCACCTCACTTCTTCATACTGGAGGGCATCTTCTTCAGCTGTGCCCCATTTCCTCACTGCTCCGTGCCATGCAACAACAGGATGGGCAGCAGGGGACCGCCTGTGCAGTGTTGTGGCACGCTTGGCCAGGAGCAGTGCCAGTGAACCAAGCAGAGCATGCCTCCCATGTGTGTAAATCAGGGAGTTCTGTGACAGCCTGCAGAGTGGAATAGACCGAGTGCCAATAGCTGCGGAGGGCGGAACAGAGGTGCACCTCACTGATGAGACCTAAAAAGACTGACTTCTGTCTTGTGTTGCTTTTGGTCCCTTTTCTGGGGGGGCCTGGCCTGAAGGTTTAGGCTGGACTATTCCTCTTGGGGAAGAACATTTACATATGGGTGGTCTCTTCCACATGTGTTATAGTTGACAATAAATTGGTGGAATGCAATATAATACTGCGTAATTACCAGTGGCTACAATTAATTGAAGCATTCCATCAAACATTTCTTGTTTTTTTTTTCTTAATTTGGTGACACCAAATGGTGGCTCATGACTGTGATATTCTGTTTTGTATTTTAGATATATTGGATTACAGACACAGGAGGGAAAGGCAGCTAGTGAGGAAGGAGGGTATAAACCAACACATCAACTGCATGCACACATTTCAAGTTCCAATTCCTGTCACTTAGTAATTCCTATAAAAGAATATCTTGGCCTGTTAAGTCTTTCATATTGTTCTTCCTTCAATCACATTCGGCTTTTGACATTTTAATGATTCATCAACATTTCAGAGAACTAAAAGACTGTGTCTCATCAGTCAAAGCATGTGAACATATTTCAAGTCAGCCAGTTCTCAATGGGAGATGTTAGCACACTGTCAACATGACAGCACTGATCAACATTTTTATTACCAAGCAAGCATGGTATAAAAAAATAGACTGGACTGTGATCTCCAAAATAAATTTGAATGTGAGTTTGAATAAAAAGGGAGACTGTGTCTGCTGTCAAAACGTATTTTAGAGTGCATTTAGAAACAACAAATGCCAAGAAAAAGACCTTGCAAGCGAACTTACACAAAAAAACAGACTTGTTCAGAGAACAGAGATTGGAGCAACCATAACAAGAATTCAAGGTACAAAGAGAACCTAATGACAGAATAGATACAAACACTATTGTTGCAAGTGATGACATTAATGCAAATATGATGAGAGAACACACATAGCAAGTAGCATACAGAGGGATCGTCTAGGGATGAATCAGGCTCAAATATGACACATATATAAACCTAACAAGGAAGCTGAAAAAAGCTTAACTTGGGAGAGAGCAGATGCAGAAACAAATGTAGGGAGCTAGCAGGCAAAGAAGCCATTCAGTAGAGAGAACAGGCACTGAAACCAACTCAATGCAGTGAAAGACACGAGTCTGCTTCATAATCAGGCACGCAACAATAACTAGATACCCAGAGGGGATCCTAGTGAGAGATACTCATATAAGCAAACTGGGAGAGGGAGAAAATATATAAGCAAAGTTAGGTGCAAAGCAGTTAGGGGCAAGCCTAGTGAGGGCGAGCACATAGGCTCATATGTGGAGAGACAAAAGGAAATTGTGGGGAAAAGACCCAGAACCAAAACTGGGGAAAATACATAGAAAAAGGTGAATAAAAACACATATAAAATCATCATCATAACTTCATTTGGTTATTACAAACCATTAAGGTGCACAAAACATGATAAAGCAGTATAATATAACAAGTGCAATTGATCAAAAACAGATATAGAAATCAAACAACAAGTCTTAAATGGACCACTCAACAAAGGGTGAAGGGCAAACTACAGTCAAATTACGTGCTGTGAACCTCTTTTGGTCCACCAGGATGGCTTCCAACATGAAAAAGCCCTTCTCGACTTAAAGATCTTGTTTTAAAACATGTTAAAGACACATTAAAAAGCTAAAACATTATAAAGCCAGAAATGAGGAAACCGTGTGATATTCAGATACCACATAAGACTGATAGCTGTGCAACAATACATGGGAGCTATTTGCAAATACATGTGCAAATGAGCAGGAAGGTGCAACCTTGATGATTTGTAAAGTTTCATTAAGAGATTTGTCCGCTTATACTATGTACCCTGCAAGTATTTCATTACAGCACACACAGCAAGTGGGTCTTGTCCATTCTTAAAAGCCAACAGCACAGATGTCTGATCGAGTAGACCCAAAGTGCAAAATGCCGGAATTATCCATTTAGAGCAACTTGCTTATTATGCTGGGCAAAAGGAAAAAGAAAATGTTCCTCGATCTCGTTGTAATAGGAACAGACACAGCATGCCATGGAACTCACAGCATTAGTTAGCAAAAAGCTTGAAAATGCTGCGAGGGGAAGAATGCTGTAGTGAAACTTTAAATAAAGAGATCTCACAAAGGCAGGGCAAATGATAACTAAAACATTTTCATAAAAAGGGAGCACTTTAAAAGTAATTTGAGTTATCACTCCTGAAGCTCCAGTGGCCATGAGTTTAGCATAGTGCCTTTCCCAGAGCCTCACTTTTTTGTCAAACTTATTTTTATTGGTATTTGCACAAGGAAAACATCGTACAGCTTTACATCGGAGATGCCGCTTCCCTGCCCATCCCCAAGCAGTACTGCCGAGTATGCATATCTCTTTATTGGTAAACAACAACCGCCCCCCACCCTTCCCTAGATGGAAGCAAATGAAATATACAGTGTCATATTAAGCAGGTGGTCAACAGCGCCCCCCATCCGTACTACATGGTGGAACAATAGGAAAGAACTGACTGCTTCACTTTCGCCTAAGAGACATCCTCAGATATCCTTCGCCTGTGGAATCCTGGAAACCGATGTCCGCTATAAATAATAAAATGCCCCCAACTGCGGAGCAAAAAAGCAAAAAAAGAAAGAAATAAAGGACATAAAGGTAACACATCCTCCCCCCACCCCATGGCGGTGGCATCTGGTTGAAGCTATCCAAGGTCAGTAAACTCGGCAGTGAGTTACTTCTAGATCTGGAATAGATGTAACTCTCTAACGGAGGCCGGACAGACAGCAGACGGCAGGCCCTTGGAGAGAAACTAGACCAACGGGCCCCAGCGGAACTCAACATTTTTGAATGTGTCCCCATACACCTCAGCCATCCGCTCCATACTGAGCAGTTGCCACAATCTAGAGTGCCAAAGAGACAGCGCCGGAGCCTCCTTTTGTTTCCACGCCGCAGCTAGAGTGGTCTTCGCGGCACCTATGCACAACCACATAATTGCCTTGTCCGCCCTAGTCTGGAGCTCTAAGGAGGGATCGCGCAGGCCCAACAGAATACCCCCTATCGTTGTCGGAATAGGGTATCCCAGCATCAGCTTGATTTGAGCAAGTATTTCTTCCCAGTATGGTCGAATAGTCGGACAGTCCCACCAAATATGACAGAAATCCCCTAGCATCCCACAACCCCTCCAGCACCTATCAGATGTATTTGGGTAAATCTGTTTAAGTCGCGATGGATGGAGGTACCAATCCATCATGGTCTTGAGGTGTGCCTCCCTAAGCATTATGGAGTGATTGAATTTCCTAACATCCGACCATAGATGGGTCCACTCCTCGTCCGAAATATGTCTCCCCAGGAGCCCCTCCCACATTGCCATATAACGTGGGCGCGCCGAGTGTAGGGTCGATAGCAAGAGTCGGTAGAGGAATGAGATCGTGCCTCTCATCGTCGTGGTTTTCGTAAGAAAGGTTTCAAATTTCGTGAGGGGTCTAGTAGCGGCCTCCCGTATGTGTGGTGTCTGGACCCAGTGCATCAGTTGCGTGTAATGGTAGTGTTCGTTACTTTGCAGTCCAAAATCCCTCCTGCAGTTTTCAAAAGAGCGGGGGTCATAATTGTGGAAGAGGTGTGTCAAGGCTAAACATCCACCCTCCCTCCACGCATCAAACGGGCCAGGTTGCAAACCCGGCGGGAAGGCTGAGTTAAAATGTAGGGGCGTAAAGGGAGACGGAAAAGTAGTCCATCCTCCATCCTTAGATACCGAATCCCAAACCTGAAGTGTAGTACGTGTAGGTGTGCTAAGATATACGTTTGGCGGTCGCTCCTGCTTGGATCACCAGATAAGGTCCCATATGGTCCGTCCGGTCACACTACGATCCATATGGAGCCAGTGTTTATCGGAGTCGCGTTGAACCCATTCCACTAGAACCCTAAGCTGTGCGGCTTTGTAGTATAGTTGGGCATCTGGGAGCCCTACACCCCCCTCCTCCCTGGAACGTCTAAGGATGGAGAAGGAAAAGCGGGCTCTACGTCCCTGCCAGACAAAATTGAGAAGTAAAGATTTGACACGCTTGAAGAATGCCCCCTCTATTGGTATAGGAAGAGCTTGAAAGAGGTAGAGTAATTTGGGCAACAGTGTCATCTTTATCGCATGTATGCGGCCCAACCAAGACAAGAAAAGGGGCTTCCATTTGGTAAGTTCACTTTGGATTTGCGTTAAAATAGGGGGGAAATTAGCTACATATAACCCTTCTACTTTCGCGGTGAGGCGCACCCCTAAATACGTCAGAGAGGATGTGGCCCATTGGAGAGATGTCAGCGGCCTCAGATTATCCACTTCCGCGCTTGACAAAGTGAGATTGAGTATCTGCGATTTGTCCATATTGATTTTAAAGCCTGCTATAGCCTCGAATCTCGCTAACTCATCCTGTAGGGGAGGCAGAGAGGTATCTGGATCAGTGAGTGACAATAACACGTCATCTGCGAACAGTGACATTTTGTGTTGTTCGACCGGTAAAGGCAATCCCGTGTATCTCCTGATGGGCCCGAATTGCGATAGCAAGTGGTTCAATACTTAGAGCGAACAGTAAGGGCGAGAGAGGGCAGCCCTGCCTGGCGCCCAGAGAGTGCTCAAATGGTGCTGATGCCTGCCCATTAACCATCACCTGTGATCGAGGATGTTGAGAGTTAGCCCGCAACATGGTGATGAAAGCGGACGAGAATCCAAAGGCCTCCAGGGTACTGAAGAGGAAGGCCCAATCTACCCTGTCGAATGCCTTCTCGGCGTCTAATCCCACCAGGATCGCCGGAATCTGACGCTTATGTGCTTTTTCAATTAAGTGGATAATACGACGCGTATTATCATGCGTCTGGCGTCCCTTTATAAACCCAGACTGATCCGGGTGTATGAGGTCGGGTAAAATGTCATTCAGTCTTCGGGCTAAGATAGAGGAATAAAGTTTTGCGTCGAGATTAAGAAGGGCTATGGGCCGATATGAAGCGCAGGAGCTGTGGTCTTTCCCGGGTTTGGGTATCACTGTAATCACCGCCTCTGAAAGCGATCCTGTGGTCTTCCCCTCCGTCGCCATTGTATTAAAGAGGCTCGTGAGGGGTGGGGTGATTTCCGTCGTAAAGGTTTTATAAAAAAGAGCAGTGAAGCCATCTGGGCCCGGTGCCTTATGTGGTTTGAGTGCTTTAATGGCCGCCATCACTTCCTCCACAGAGATAGGTGCGGACAGGTTCTCGTTATTCACCGCAGATACTTGTGGGAACATAAGTTTGCTAAGGTAGTCTCGCTGAGCCTCTGGATCTAGCTGCTCCCCAGAATATAATTTTTCATAAAAGCCCCCAAAAATAGCCGCTTTTTCGTCATCAGCATGTGTGGTATTGCCCTGCCCTCCCCGTATCCCCCCTATGTATTCTTTAACCCTCTTATCTTTGAGTTGCCTCAGAGCCTCACTTTTAACAGTTCAAAGGAGTCCTGGCCAATAAGTTCAGGAGAATTAAAAAAAACTTGCAGGTCAAGCTCCATCAAGTTTGCCTTGATAGTCTTAGTCAAAGAATCTACTGTGAAGCTTCTGAGAATGTCAGTAAGTCCCTCTCTATACGACTTCAGCACGTCCGACCTCCAGATACGCACCTAGTAAACTAATGGGTGCAATTTAGCCACCAGGCCTAAACCTTAGTCCAAGATCGAATCATCCAGGTAGCAAGGGGCAGCTCTGGGGGAGTGCTAATAATGATCATACAAATTTGTTTTCCTTTAAACCTAGATTGGTCAAGTCTTAATGGCCTCATAAATTGCTTCCATACAACATCGCAGTTAGAACCTGTGCCCTATATATTTTGAGGGGGGGATTAATCGGGTGGGACTTGGCTGTTTTCACAAATATATGTAAGGCCCCGGCCCTGTGTTTTAATGTAGCAACAATCTTTTGCATCTGGGCATCTCATTAATTGGATTCTGATATCCTAATACCAAGATAATCATAGTACCTCACTCTATTAAGAAAGACGTATTGCAGCAATAATCTCTCTTTGTAGTTTTTACATGAGTTAAAGACCATATAGACTCAAACATAGGTGCATAATGTTCACAACCCAATTTTGCCTGAAGCGAACACTGACTCCTAGATGTTCAAGCTGCGTAGAACCAAAAGGGACAGGAACTACCGATGTAAGCATTTCATGTAAGGTGGTGACACTTGGCGAGTATATGTAGCCTGCAAAACATGGAGAAGGCAGTGGTACTTCTTTGCATAACTACATTGGCACCAATTTCCTTGAAGGCGGAAACCTCAGGAAGATATTACTTTGATATCATTTTCGCCTTTTGCATTAGTGAACTAGTAGCTGGGGTTTCAGACAGAGTGGTGGATTTGACAGAGGTAAACACCTGTGATTTATTTTAAGTTTTATGATAGTTGTTTTTTGATTTCTCGAAAAAAGTGATGGGCTCTGCTTAGCATGACATGTGAGATATACTTCTTTCTGGAAGATCATTTGTGAAGAAGCAAAGACTATTCTCAAAGGTTATACTTTTTCAATTTTGAAAATAATTCTGTAATCTCAGTCTAAATATTGGGAGCAATTGCCTAAAGGAATAGTTTTGTGAATTTATTTATACTTTTGGAGCCTTTCGAATTGTGGGATTAGTTTTTGATATTGGTGCATATAATTTCCTTGATGGGATGAAAGTAAGAGTGAAAGCAAGATTCCCAAATAATCCCTGAGAGATATGAATACATGAAACATTTGCCGGCTGTGGGAGCTTAATGGTTTTGATTTAGGAGTTATTTATTGTTTGCATAAAGGAATCTTATACCTAGGATGTATAGTTACATTTTTTCAATATTAAGGAATTCAGGGATTTGAGAGAAATGAATTGAACTCTTGTATTAAACAAACATATATAACTTTTGCTTTGTTTCTCTACTTTTGAAGCATATTTAAAACTGACTATTGGTATTTTGTGTTATCAGTTTTTCTTTATTATTTTCATGCTGATGCTGCTCCCTAAGAACTTTGTGATAGTTTTATAAGGTCATTTTAACCACTGTTTTTCAGTGAATTTCTAGGTTTTTTTCAACATAAGGTAAATAGTATTACCATAGCTAACTATATGTCACTTTAACCTTTAGTTTTTTCAGTTAGTTTCAGTTTTTTTAAATCATATTTGCCCCACTCCTCCACCGAGCAGAGCTTTTTTCTCATGAGCAGTGATGGGCTGCCTGCAGGCCATAATCCCTGCACGTGCCCAGCCCACCCCACCGCGAATTGTCTTCAGCTATGCACAGAGTGGGTTTGGCCACAGGGCCTGGCCTGCGTGGACTTTTATATACCGTGGACTTTTATTTCATTGCAACATGTATTGTTAGGGCTTCTAGCTAAGACCAATAAACATTTGCTTATTTATTCTTCAACTTGTGAAAGCTGTGTGGATTCTTTCTTTAAACTGAATTCTTATGTAAATTAACCTTTTGTTTATTGCTTTCTCCAATTCAAATAAACTTCTTCCTCCTAGTAAAGAACCTCAAAGGCCATTAACATTGGGTGAGGGTGAACAGGGATTATGGACAGGGCATGCCTGGAGGCTTTAGGGTAAAGGGGGCATGGCACAGAGTGTGGGCTGAGCCCTTACCCTGCATGCCCATATCTGCTTAGTTCTGTGGAGCTTAAGCTTAAGGTAATACCATAAGTGGTCAATTTCCCCTCTTTTAATGTTTTGAATTGTACACAATGTTAACCCACCAACAACCTTTACATCCCCATAAAAAATAGTTTTTTTCCAGAGAATTTAATTGATGTTATTCATTAACAAGTATTATAATGCTGAAGGGTGATGTGAATTAAAGCATTTTGTTTTACTTTGTATGTGAATATCATACTTTATTTTTGGTTTTCCTGATGGTCGTAAAGATGTATAAATACACCCAGAGCACTGCAAAGTTATTTGAAGGTCTGCTAATAGAAGCAGATCCGATTTTATTGGTGAGAATTCAACGATCCAGTATTGCTTGCATTTTTTACATTGGAAGACAGCCGACACGTGTTTTGTCTTAGACAACTTTTTCAAGGCTGTAAATTCAATAAATACATACATCAGTATTTTTTTCCAATGAGAAAGGTATACATGATGCCACCCACATGCATTCATGCAAAGATAATTGTAGTGTGGGAGAATTGTGTTAACAATCAGGACCACCATAAAAGTATGTGAAAGGACAACAGCTGCAGTTGATAGACCGCAATGAGACCAAAGTATGTGTTATGACCACCGAAAAGTGTCATTAAGTATGAAAATCCAACAAAGTGAAAAATAACCCTGAAAACCAAATGCTGATAGTGAAAAAAAGAAAAGAAGCAAGATGGTATCAAAATGGTGAATCCGAAATGTAAAAATATAAAATTGGATCTGATTGGACACTTACCCAAATTGAAAAAAGGGCATCAGTATGCCCTAGTAGTAGTCAACTATTCCACTCCATACCCTGAAGCCTTCCTTTTGAAAGCCCCTACCACTAATAACATCGCAGACAAACTCATTTTGCTCTTTTCGAGGGTTGGTTTTCCCCTTGAGATTTTAACCGACCAAGTTACCCCTTTTGTCTCACGTCTCATAAATCAGGTCTGTAGGACCTTAAATCTTAATCATATCAAAACATTTGTTTATGATCCCCAAACAGATGGATTAGTGGAGAGATCCAATGGGACACTCAAGTTGACTCTGAAAAAAAATGCTTGTTAGTGAGGGGAAAAACTGGACCAGCTCCTACCACTTGTATTATTTGTTATTCGTAGTCCGGTCCAGAGCAGTCTTGGATGTTCATCCTTTAAACTGCTATATGGGAGACAACCTAGATCGCTCTTGGAAATGACAAATGACAAAAGAAGCATGGGAAACAGAAAAAGAAGATGAGGCACTGAGTTTTTTAGATTATGTCCAAGAACTTAAGTACAGTATTGGAAAGTTAATAGATTTGGCCTACTCCAATCTAGAAAAAAACTAAATAAACAGAGAATCTTCCCAATAAAGAAAAAAAATGGAGGCAGTTATAGGCTGATGATTGGGTGATGGTACTTCTCCCCACCTCTCCAACCAACGTGAAATCTGAATGGAAGGGACCATATAAGGTAGTAAGTAAGGTAGGAAATACTACCTATAAGGTCCAGGTAACCCCCAGGTAGGTACGACTGTATCATATAAACCTCCTAAAAAAATGGTTAGGTCCTCTCCCCAAAACAAATCACCTTACCCATACTTCCCTGAGACAGGACACCTACACCCTAGACCAACTGGTGTTAAATGATTTGTTAAGTGTGGGGCAAAAGACATCCCTTCAGGAAATCTTATAGTCTTCCTCTCCTCTTTTCTCTGACTTACCTGGTAGAACCACCCTAATAGAACATGCTATAGTTACCACCCCAGGAAAAGTAATAAAACAACCACCATATAGAATACTTTCAGCAAAAAGACAGGCTATAACCGCTGAGATCGAGAGTATGCTGAAGATGGGAATTATACGACCATCCCAAAGTGAATTGTCCTCACCTATAGTTTTGGTTCCCACACCAGATGGTTCAATCAGAATCTTTCGAGCAGTTAACTCCATCTGCAAATTTGATTTATATCCTTTACCAAGAATCGACGAGTTAATTGAGAAACTAGGGGATGCACAGTACATTACAACCTTGGATCTCACCAAGGGCTACTGGCAGGTTCGCCTTAGGGAAACGGATCAAGAGAAAACAGCCTTTTCTACCCCTGATGGGTTGCATGAATTTACAGCTCTACCCTTTGGTCTCCATGGGGCTCTGGCCACATTTCAAAGGTTAATGAACAATGTACTTCAACATCACCAAGCTTATTCGTCAGCTTACATTGACGATATTGTAATATTCAGCCCTTCCTGGGAAGAACATGTCATTCAATGTCAAAATATCTTTCAAGCCCTACAAAAAGCTGGGTTACATGTAAAAATCCAAGATGGGATTTAACAAAGTCAGGTACCTCGGTTATGTTCTGGGAAAGGGGTTAATAGAACCCCAGGAAGAAAAAGTGAAAGCCATCCTTGATACACCTCTAACCTCTTCAAAAAAAGAAGTGATGGTCTTCTTGGGTTTACTAGGGTTCTACCGACGATTTATACCCCAATACTCTGAAATTGCAGGACCCCTCACAGATCTATTAAAATAGGAAACCAAAAGGAAAGATCTTTTAAATCCCTCTGAGACAGTTAGGGAAGCATTCCAATGGTTAAAAGGAGCCATTACATCCAGTCCAATCTTAGACTCCCCCTACTTTGATAAACTATTCATTCTCCAAACAGATGCCTCGGAGACTGGTTTAGGGGCTGTATTTTCCCAAATGTCCCCATAAGGGGTCGACCTACCCATACTTTTCATTAGTCGGAAACTATTTCCACGAGAAAGAAAGTACCCCATAATAGAGAAGGAATGTCTCGCCATCAAATGGGCTGTGGAAAAGTTACATTATTATCTTGAGGGTAAACAGTTTACACTTTACACCGACCATGCACCCCTGTTATGGATGAGTCGGAAAAAGGGAAACAATCCATGTGTCCTTCGTTGGTTCCTATCCTTGCAACCCTTTGTCTTTGAGGTCACACATCAGCAAGGAGCAGAAAATGGGAATGTATTCTTTCTTTCTCGGATTCCCCAGTTCCCTAATTGGGAAAATCTTAGGGGAAGGGTGTGTCAGGAGGAGCATACCTACGGAGCTGACGTAGAGCACACTGAAAAGGGTGGTCATGTGTCCCTCACCGAGCAGACCCCCTTCTCTTTTCGCAGCCTGTAAACCAAGAGGACTTGACTTAGGGTTCGCATTCCCTCGACACTGTTTCCCCAGTCTTTGGACATCAGGCCCCTTTAACTGGAACGGTTCTCCAGTTAACCCAACCCCCGAGAGCAACGTCATCGACCACGCAGGACCAATAGCAGGTCGTGAAGACGCATCGTAGAAGGAAACAGGTAGTGAAGGTTGCGGAGGACGGCGAGGAAGGTTTTGCCGAGAACAAGGAGATCAGAGAGAGAACTCCAAAGAAGGGAAACTGAGAACGACCGCCACCGCCGAAGAACCCCAGCTGGGATCAAGTTGTGGCAAGCCAGGAGGCCAACGACCCTGCAAATCACCCAGCCATGCTACCAGAGGAACGTGGCTTGGACAGGTACGTGCACGTATCCGGGGGCTGAGCGGGAGGAGGGAGGGAGCTGGTACGGGTAACAAGCTGCTTTAGACAGCCAAGAAAGCACCAAACTCTCTTCCCTGTACAGAATAGAACACAAGGTGGTGGATAGAATATATTTGGTGATCCCTCACTCCCCTCCCTGGTGATATTTACAAAGTGTGACTAAAACACTTACCAGTGCCGATTCTTTTCCTTTGAGGAGAGCCGACGTTGGTCTGCTGTGCAACTCCCAGGAAGAGGACGGACGAACCTACAAAGAAGAAACCCAATGGATAAATATTATTATCGCTTTTTGGCAAAAAACAGTTTGAGAAATCATCAAGAAACCAAATTAAAAAAGTGCAAAGTTCCCCATATGCTTGACTTTGTCTTTCCGATCCCTTACATACCTGTTCCATTGCCCTATTTGTTATTACAAACAGGTTGCCATGTCAATTGACTGCTGCCCTCAGATTCCATCATCTTTATTATTTTGAGGGTGAAAAGTGTGACAGTTGAGAGCTTGCCTGATGCCCTTTTCTCAATTGCACTGTTCCTGCCCTTACATCAAAGTCACTGTAAAACACTGAACCATCTCACTGTGACCGACAAATTATATTATGATCTCAACCTCTGCTCTCATGCTCTGCTCCTTACCAAAGCAATTAGATATGATTCAATTCAGTGTCCACTTGACATGTGAAAACCAGCATACAATGGTTTGTAGAAGTGACATTAGTAAGAGGGTT
Organism: Calotriton arnoldi; assembly: GCA_963921515.1. Lineage (NCBI taxonomy): Eukaryota > Metazoa > Chordata > Amphibia > Caudata > Salamandridae > Calotriton > Calotriton arnoldi. Next base: position 115,280 of record CAWUFW010017008.1, read on the forward strand.
ACATGCTGGCTGGCTGTCCCAAAGTAAATACAATTCTGTTAAATAGTTGTCAGCAATTGAGTCCAGCTCAGCCTTTGACCTTTTCTTAGAAGATAAGGAGATGAAAAGGGAAATATATCGGTGCAATTCAGTTCCTCACAGTGTCAGTACAGCCATTTTGGAGTGCGCACCTAATGTTGCTGACAGCGTTGCATACATCTGACACGAATTATTTCTATTAATAAAAAATCATGTCCAGTGTCCAATTGCCATAAACTTTATGTCACACCGATATATCAAACATTTTGTGAGAAAAAAAGAATAAAATTATTAATATTAAAATAAGTAATTTGTAAATGCAGATTTACTATTCCCAACTCCATCCTGTGCCAAGTTTGTGAAGGTGCAGGACACTGGGAAGGGGCAGATTTACTATTATCTACTCTGCCCTGTGCCAACTCAAAGAAGGTGATGGACATTAGGAGGGAGCAGATTTACTATTCACAACTTTGACCTGTGCTAACTCGGGGATAGTGCTGGACACTGCCAGGGTGGCATATTTACTATTCCGAACTCCGCCCTGTGTCAACTCGGGAAGGTGTTGGACACTGGGATGGGGACAGAGACACTATTCCCAACTCCACCCTGGTTCAACACTGGGACAGTACTGGACACTGGTAGGAGGGTAAATTTACTAACAAAAGTAAACAGTTCTCTTTGTTTTATAGCATTTCATCAAGAAAAACATTATCATTTCCAACCTTAACAAGGAATCGACCTTCACATCCAAAACCCAAAAGCTAAACCATCAGGCAATCTACTATAGAAAAATTTCCCAAAAATACTAACCATCTTTTCCAGTTCAAATTAGGTGAACAATTACCATTATTCTCTTTCTTAAAGTAGTTTTAAAATCCCAACTTTTTTTAAATATAAATAGTGATTTGAATGATTTTTCTTTTTACAGGATTAATTTGCAAATTTGTAATAATATCTGAATAATACACTTTTCCACCTATTACGTCTATATCTCTTGCATCCTGTTCCTAAAACGTATTATTCTTAATTAAAAAATATATATATATGGGGGCGTGGCTGAAGCGGCCAAGATGGTGGACGTATTCTAAGAACGCTCACGGCTCTCTCCATCATCTGCCCCCATCCTCCTGTACTACTCGACGCCCAGCACCTGATCCCTACAGCTGTGCCACTCGGAGTTCGCGGGGCAGCAGCTGTGTTTTTCAGGGACCGCCTAGCGACTACTGTAGCCGAAATCCAGAAGATGGCTGGCAGCCCGGCTCACAACATTGTACCCGTTCAGCAACCGCGACGAGGTTCACTTCATCATTTTGAACCCTGTGCCACTGTTTCATGCCCACCGGCTGGAGCGAAGTGAGTGACTGCTGGGGGCAATCGGGGAAGTAGCATGGAGGCCAGGAATTGCATGCACACCCTCTCAGCATGGAGTGCCCCTCCCCTTAGCCCGTATCTCGCTGGGTCGAACTCTGAAGTGAGCTGGGCAGACAAACTGTGAGTGATGCCGCGGTGTGGCGGGCTCCAACTGAGATTTCTTCAGGGTCCAAGCAGAGCTGCGACCTCGCCCTCTCAACCTCACTTGAGCCTGCTCCAAGCCTGCACCATTGCTCCCCCCGATGCTCCTGCCGGTGTGGGAGGAACAGGCAACACCTCCCCCCTGGTGGCTCGAGCTTCACCCTCTGGCCATACTAGGAGGTGGGCGTGCCGGATGCACCCTTTTCCTTGGAGCCTGAAAGGAGGGGCCTTACCTCCCCACTCAAGATGCTGACATTGCAGGATCCCGCTGATGGCAGACACACCCTCTGACCCTGCCCAACAATGGGGGTGTTCCTCCAGGGAACGTTGTGACAGAGACATCCACTGGGGAGGCAATTGCAACACCATATCTCCTTGCACACCCAGCCTCATGGTACACTCCTCCGGCTGCTCGTGCTTCCTCTGTGGCTCCTTGAGGTAAGCGGGCCGGTGGGAGACATCTCTACCTCACCTATCTTCGTTGTGCCTTTCCTGGGACTTCCAAAATCAGCAGCTTGCATGCCCCAGCGCTGGAGAGGACCCTTTGACTTGTGCTGCTATGGGGAAGCTTAGGGCCCCGCCACTGGGCACCTAGTCGAAAATAGATAAATATAGCATCTGCTCCACAGAGACCACTAAACAACAAGCTGCCTGCCCCCGACTGCTATGCCCCGACTGCCACAGAGGTGACAAAACTCTTACAGACTATTCAAACTTCTTGCGAGGCACTCAAGACCAAAATCGGCAAAGTGGGAGTAGAAGTCGCTCTCCTCCACCAAGACCTTCTCAATGTGGCTGGAAGAGTAACCGAGGCAGAAAGTACCGCATCCACCCTGTAGGATGATACCACCGACCTTAAAGCAAAGGTCCCGCACTGAATTCTACAACCTGCGCCCTGCGGCCAGGGCAGAAGATGCAGAAAGCCACTCAAGGTACAACATCTTTCACCTTCTGGGATTTCCACAGGAGGCCAAATCCGCCCAGCCCGAGATCTTCATAGAGAACTGTGTTAAATTATAGCTCCTGCAGGATGCCCTCTCCCCATGGTTTGTGGCGGAGCAAGCACATCGAACCCTCACGCAGAAACCCCCGCTGGTTACGCCTCCCCACTCCATCATAGCTAAAATTTTGAACTACCTAGACAGAGATGTCATACTTAGACATGCATTAACCCAAGGAAGTCTAACATTGAAATCGACAACCCATCATGGTCTTTCCTGACTACACGAAGGCTGTCCAGAAGCAACGCAAATCTTTTGATGCGGTTAAACTGAAATTGAGAGAAATGTTTGTACAATATATGCTGCTCTTCCCAGCAAAGTTAAAAGTGATCCATCTATCCCGCACATATTTTTTCAATAATCCGGAACGGTCCTGGGAGTGGGCAGCTGAGAGCGAGAACTCAGATGTCATGACCCTCCTCATATGACTGCCAGAGGGGATCCAGTACCAACTGTCACCACCTCCATCCCACCTTGGCCACAACAGCAGTCCAAGTCCAAAAGACGCCGTGGATCACATAAAAGCTCTCCTGAATCCTCAGACACTGATTGTGAGGGATCCCAAATAGAAGGGAATGCCCCCCCATCGTCTCAGCACTCTCTGCAGATCAAGCCACTGCGACTTGGCTCCTTCCCATCTGACTTTGACCTTGCATACAGAGACTTCTGGTGATGGGGGAAGATCCCCATTGCCACTAAAGTAATGACCATGGCAAACTACCAGACCAGTTCCACGCCTGACAGTCTGCCCCGAGGCCAAGGTTTCCAGTAACTGCAACCATGTAAGACTGCATAATAGGAGGTCCACCTCAAATACCCGAAAATGTGTTGTATTTTTCTTGTTAGGGAAGTTGGGGCAACAGATGTTTCTGAGGTGGAAGTGTTCTTGTTGGGGGGGAGGGTTGCTTAACGCTTCTACTTGTTCTACTTTGTTGCACCACACTACATCCACACTCACCTGATGCCATACACTAAACTTTATCCCACCGACCCACTGGGCACAACTCAAATTCTCCAGTGATCCCAATAGCTGATTTTCCCCTCCTCCCTTGGAATGTTAATGACCTTCTCGAAACGCACTGCGGTGCTCTGCTTTATTAAGTGACATTCACTGGGCATTGCCTTATTACAAGAGACCCATGCATTGGACTCAAACTGCCCCCTACTGCGCAGATTCGGCTATGACTGGGTTTTTCACTCAGGCTTTAGCAGAGGCTACAGAGGAGTGGCCATACTGCTCCGCAAACACTTCCACCTGGCAGTTACACAGATTATTAATGACCCTCAGAGGCCGTTACATTTGGCTTGTGGGGACACTTGAAGGGAAACCCTACATCATCTTTAGCCTCTACATACCGCTAAAACGGCAAAGGCAGACCCTTAATGAGCTAACCGGATTGATTGCCAATTTACCACTGGTTACAGCGATCCTTGGAGGTGACATGAAAGCCACCGTAGACCCAGCCGTGGACGTGTCTGATGCCCCCATAAGACACCAACAACAGTCTTCCAGAGTGTTCGCCTCTTGGAGAGACTCCCTGGGACATTCTTGGCAGATGTGGCATCTGACTAAGTGCCCCTACACAAACACGGTCACAGCCACCAAAACCCTCTCTTGCATTGATTATATATTCCTACCCGCCACCGACATGACACATACGCCAGTCGCACATATTCTTCCCCATGGGATCTCGGTCCATTCACCACTCCTGCTCTGCATAGGGACCCCTATGTCTCACAAGCGACCACTCGGGCACCTCAACATCTACTTCCTTACCGATGGTCATTTTGAAGATCACTTAGCCACAGAGATCCAATGTGGGCACCATGTGGGCAGCCAGCAAAGCCACAGTCAGTGGAGTGGCCAAAATATATCTTAAACACGCCGATCAAGACAGACTTGCCCGCATGGTGGAGTTTGAATCTCACATACTGCATCTAGAGACCAAAACCGCCACATCCAAATCCCTGCGCCAGCAACTCGAGCTCCTTGCGTTTTTTTTTTATGGTATTTCCTGCTATCTGTGTGATGAAAGTATGCTTTTATGGTTTATCATCTTAAATCAAAATAAAGCTGCTACTGATGATGAAGATGAATCCTGAGAAAACCCCTGGCTGGATGGGTTCCCCCTCGAATATTACTGTAGATTTCTCAATATCCTTGTCCCACACTTGCTCAAACTCTACAATGAAGAATTGCGACTTGGCTCCTTCCCATCTGACTTTGACCTGGCCACAATAGTAGTCCTCCTCAAGCCGGGCTATCCTCCGGAATGCTGTGCGTCATATCGTCCCATCTCCCTGATAAACACAGATATAAAAATATTCGCCAAAGCCCTGGCAAACAGGCGCCATCATGTCCTGGGCTCCTTAATACAACCGAATCAATGTGGCTTTATGCCCAACCTAAGCACCCGGCACTGTATCAGATATGTTCACACTGCACTGGCCCACGTTCACGAAATACCTGACTCTATGGCGCTACAGCTTGTAGATTTTGAAAAGGCTTTCGACTCGGTCGACTAGCCCTACGTGGACCTTGTCCTCCATCTTATGAACTTTGGCCCCACCTTCTGAAAATATGTCACACTCCTCTATAATGCACCAATGGCGCGAGTCCTTATCAACGGGGGTGCTATCACGCACATTTCCTATTAGACTCGGCACCAGATAGGGGTGCCTTCCCTCCCTGCTCCTCTTGGTCCTGGCCATCGAGCCCCTGGCCAGGATCATCTGGTGTGATACCCATGTATGGAGATGAGGTTGGGGTGAGACACTAGAGGACAGGATCGCACTGCATGTGCACAATGTTCTCCTCTTTCTCGCGTATCCTCACACAAATGATCCCAGGATCGTAGACATTCTCAGGGTGTTTGAGGAGTCCTTAGGGCCCCTTGTGATTCAAAGCAAGTCACTCCTACTCCCCATACACAGTGACCATGCCGTCTTGGCAATGAAGCATCCCAATCCGCCGTCTTAGCTTTACATTTTTGAGCATCCACATCGCTACGATACCGGAACTTACACGAAGCCTGTCTTATTCCTCTTGTGTCTGCCACTAAGACAAGCTTACACACCTGGAACAAACTTCCCCTAAATCCACTGGGATGAGTTGCACTCATTAAAATGATGATACTCCAGAGTTTCAAAATTCCCACTCCACATTCGTCACTCCTGGTTTACCCAGATCAGGGGACTGCTTTGCTCCTTTTTTTTGGGGGGGGGGTACCTCTCTGCATTGCCTTTGTTAAGGGCAGCAGGTTGGTCTATCATGGAGTGCTAGGGGCAGTGGCCTTCCGACTAAACTATTGGGTATCGAACTCACCGTGATCAATGACTGGTTGACTGGGGGCTGGAGCGACCCAGCGTATCAACTGGAGCTGGCCCATCTTAGACTTGATAATGTCATGCATATCCTATATGGCCGACCCATCCCCTCCTATACTGCGGAAGTTACTAAGACACGCTTCTTCTTCTGGCGAGCGACTAACAGATTCATGGGCTGGAACAAATGGCCGACCCGCCAGACTCCCCTCTGGAGAGGCCATTGGCTCAGTCACATGGTGCAACTAGAGGGCTTCAGAGACTGGAACTTGATTGGGGACACTGCACTGGGAGGTGTTTGGACTGGGTCTCTCATGCACTCATTCCAAGACTTGCAGGCTACCTTCAAACTTTCACATGCATAATTCCATAAATACTTACAACTCAGACATGCGCTCACTATGCACCTCGCAGAGCTCCAGACTTAACCAAATTTAGCCCATTGGAGGCAAAACTGCTGATGGGATGCCAGGGCCATGGGGGCATCTCCCAGATCTACTGCTCCCTGCTCTGTAATGCCCCAGAGGCATTTGAGACACTCTGGCACAGGTGGAAACAGTGTGCGGGCAGCCTGGAAGACACTGAATGGCAGGAGTCATGCATAGCCCCCATAGAAATTGCCATACCTACATGCCTATGCATGATACAGCTGCACTACCTACATATGACATAATTCACACCCCAATGGCTCTGGCACGTAGAACTGCTCCCCGCTGTTCCCTTCCAAATGCTGACTTCTTCTATATAGTGCTCTTCTGTGGCTCATTATTGGTGGCTGACAGCCCGGTCTATCTCTCAACTACTGGATTGGTCGATTCAGCTGACTCCCAAACTTGCCCTATATTTCTGGGCATAGCTACAGTGGCACTTGAGAAAGACATAGCATGTAAATAGAACTGCCAAAAAAACCCTGATGTTGCCTGAGTGGAGGGCCGGCATGAACTGGTGTGCCAAACAGGAAGAGCCGTTAAATGTTTGGGCTCATGAGAAAAATACCAGTGAGGGCACGGCGTTTGGGTGCTCGCGCTCTCGCAAGACTCTCACAGGTGTCAGAATCCCTAAAAAAATGGGATTCATACCATGAAACAATCACATAATGTTGGAATAGGGTGACTCTGACATGAGCCTTTGTGCTTATAATGTGTAATGTTTAGTTACACATAGAACTGGATGCATTCTTTTTTTTTTTGAAAAACTGAATTTCATTGTAATTTTCATCATTTCAAACAACAGGGCTCCGGGTATAAGATCCAACGTGCATCTTTATAGATATAAGCTGAACATTATTTCTATGCAGTTGCAGTGGACACAGCTAGATTTAATAATTGATTGTATGAAATACAATAAGGAAATCAGCCCGTCACACCCCTAGTAACATATCTTCCCCACCCTACCTCTCCCAACTCCTGCCTCTGCCCTGATTATTCTGCGAACCATAGCCTACCACAAGCACTCAGTCGTTAGCTAGGTTACCCCTGAATAAAAGATCTATATAACCCACAATGCATACCAATCAAATACTTATAGACCTGTTCCTCCTCCAGGTCATTTGCAGATAGCAGGGAACTGTCAGGGGTTTCCACTTCTGGTTCCTTCAGACAATCAACTAGGTGGTCCCACGCGCAGGCCTTATAAATCGAACTGCGACCCCTCCTCACATCATGGAATAATAATGCACTTCCGTACCCCGCCCACAGAATGAGGTCATCCCTACATCCCTCCAGCCTAGGACCTCTGGTAGCCTTCCAATGCATGGTAATTTCTAACTTCACGAGGATCAGAGGCAGGTCCACAAACCTAGTAGTGATTTTACTATTGTTGAGGGGTGGGAACCCCCCTCCCCCAGCACGAAGCCATAGTACAGGGGATCATATGTTGGGTAGTCTCATTAATACAGTCTATTATCTCTATCCAAAATCCAACCAGAAATGGGCAGGATCATACCATATGGAGCATTTCAGCAACATGTTCTCCACATCTGGGGCAAGAGGCCTCGGCCGCTACAAAGATCCTAATGATTTTACCAGGGGTAAGGTACGCCCTATGTAAGAACTAAAAGTTAATTAATTAACCAGATGCATTCCTTGATGTTATTAAGGAAGATCCTGTTTCTTTCTGCATTGAAGTGCACTCCATCTTGCCGATAGACACCTGACAGGTCCACGGGCTAGCTCCTTCACTGCTGCTGCTCATTGAGCTCCCCCCTTGAGCTCCACTTCACCTATCGTGCCATCATTGTTCTTATACTGTGCTCCCACTGTTTATCCACCTGACTTCATTTTCCCTCCTTTTTTCTTCAAGTAACTCTTGTTTTTCAGCCACTTAACTTTGTTTTCCCTCCATCTTTCTCCATATAACTTTTGTTTTCCACATTGCTTTTCAGCCACTTAACTTCATTTTTCCCTCCAATCTTTCTCCACCTAACTCTTGTTTTTCAGTCATTTAACTTTGTTTTTCACCCACTTCATTTTTCCCTCCAATCTTTCTCCAACTAACTCTTGTTTTTCAGCCATTTAACTCTTGTTTTTCACCCACTTCATTTTTCCTCCAATCTTTCTCCATGTAACTCTTGTTTTTCAGCCACTTAACTTTGTTTTCCCTTCATCTTTCTCCACATAACTCTTGTTTTCCACACTGGTTTTCAGCCACTAAACTTAATTTTTCCTCCATCGTTCTCCATGTAACTCTTGTTTTTCAGCCATTTAACTTTGTTTTTCCTCCAATCTCTCTCCACTTAACTCTTGTTCTTCAGCCACTTAACTTCGTTTTCCATCCATCTTTCTCCATGTAACTCTTGTTTTCCACAGTTTTTCAGCCTCTTAACATTGCTTGCCTCCATCTTTCTACACACAACTTTTGTTTTTCAGCCACTTCATTTTTCCCTCCAATCTTTCTCCACCTCTTGTTTTTCAGCCACTTAACTTTGTTTTTCCCTCCAATCTTTCTCCACCTAACTCTTGTTTATCAGCCACTTAACTTTGTTTTTCCTCCATCTTTCACCACATAACTCTTGTTTTCCCCACTGGCTTTCAGCCACTGATCTTCATTTTCCCTTCATCATTCTCCATGTAACTCTTGTTTTTCAGCCACTTTACTTAATTTTTCGTTCTAATCTTTCTCCACCTAACTCTTGTTTTTCAGCCACTTAATTTCGTTTTTCCCTCCAATCTTTCTCCACTTAACTCTTGTTTTTCAGTCACTTAACTTCGTTTTCCCTCCATCTTTCTCCACAGAACTCTTGTTTTTCAGCAACTTAACTTCAATTTCCCTCTCTTCTCTCCACTGAACTCCTGTTTTTTCCCACTGTTTCTTATCCACCTAACTTCTTTTTCCCTCCCTTTTCTCCACTTAATTCTTGGTTTTTCCCACTGTTTGTATCCATCTAACTCTCTTTTCCCACCGTAACTCCAGATTTCCTTACCTGCTTGCTTTACGGCCTGCCGCTTCCCGCCTCCCGCTAACCCTACCCAGCGCCCCTCACAGGACCTACTTAATGGAGGCCACAGTGTCACCAAATTGAGCAGGTCCCCAGGCCAGCTCCCTCACTTCTGCTGCCGGTTGAGCTCCTCACTTGAGTTCCACAGCACATATGGCGTCATCGTTGTGTTTACACTGTGCTCCCACTGTTTATCCACCTAACTTCATTTTCCCTCCATTTTTCTCCACGTATTTCTTGCTTGTCAGCCACTTAATTTGTTTTTCCCTCCAATTTTTCTCCACCTATCTCTTGTTTTTCAGCCACTTAACTTTGTTTTCCCTCCATCTTTTTCCACTTAACTCTTGTTTTTCAGCCACTTAACTTTGTTTTTCCCTCCAATCTTTCTCCACCTAACTCTTGTATTTTAGCCACTTAACTTCATTTTCCCTCCATCTTTCTCCACATAACTCTTGTTTTACCCACTGTTTATCAGCCACTTAACTTTGTTTCCCCTCGGTTCTCTCTACTTAACTCCTATTTTTTTCCCACTGTTTCCAATCCACCTAACTTCTTTTTCCCTCTGTTTTCTCCACTTAACTCTTGGTTTTTCCTACTGTTTCTATCCACCCAATTCTCTTTTCCTACAGTAACACCAGACTTTTCTTACCTGCTCACTTTCCTGCCTGCCACTTCCCACGAACCCCGCCCAGTGCCACTCCCAGGATCTACTCAATGGAGGCTGCAGCGGATGCACCGTCAGTGCACTTTTATGAGCCCCAATGTACCTCAATATAGGCCTAGGTAGCTGCACAACCTTTTACCTACATTCGTCCTACCTTGCTCTACATAACGGTTCTGGCGATGTCCTTTTACCTAGTTATGTGCCAAATACATGTTGTGTGGTTTTCTTCGAAAACTAGCCTCATTAATTATGCATGAGGATTCTTAGTATCATATCTTAATCCCCTGCCTAGGACATGCACAGCAGGATTACCGTCTTCTGTATAATAACTCTGTACAAAAGTCACCGCTATCGTCATCCTTGAACAACAGACCCACAGTACTGTTACACATCTAGGTATGACCCCTGAGGGTACTTTTCAGGTATAAAAGAACCACATCTTCACTGGGCAACCAGAGGAGAAGCTTCCACGCTGACACGAGAAGCTGAAGTCCCTGCCCGCAGAAACTCCAGCACGCAGTGGTCTGACATCCCTTGCGGGGTGTCCAACTCGAGACCAAGTCCTTCGTTCTCTCCCATCAGGTAATGGGGTTGGCTCTTTACTAGAGGATTCTTGGCTCTACACCTACATACATGCTAGTTACACTTAGGTACACTTAGACAGGGTTTGCATTGTAGGAGTATGTTTGATTACTGCAATGTATTGATATGCCTGCATATATTTACTGTTTTAGCACCATGGTAGAATTCTACCTTTTATTTACTTTGATGGTGCTTGTAATCTTATATATCTGTTTCTGTCTAATGATTGTCGCAGCAAATATGTTTTATACTAGAATGATGCTGGTTCAATAAATGCTTATTGAAAACATCCCCATCATTCATTCTGTGTATCTCTCTGAGACTAAGTTAGCATGATTGACTAAGCGAAAAGTACTGCACTGTTTCCATGATCCCTGAAGGATCAAGAGCTGTCATGTTCGATAGTTGCCAGAAACTATTCGCCCCTTGGTAAGGTTAGGACAGGAGTGGCTCCTCCACGAGGGCGGAGGAGCATCGCCCCACTGCTTTCTCGCAGTGCGAGAATGCCAAAACATAAAATGGTAATAACTAGAAGTTATTACCATTTTATGTTTGCTTTGTGCATTGTGGGCGGGCAGGTGGGCGGGACTGCTCTGCTCTTTGAGCAGGGGAGGAGTGGTTTGCCCACTCCTGAGTGCACAAAGACTGTTTGGTCGGCCCTCTTGGGCCTCCCAAACCAGTCATGCACACTCTGCCCTTCTCCATGCAGGCTGCATTGTAGCCTGCATGGAGAACATGGCCACCCCATTAGCCCCTGGCTGGGCGGCGTCCCTATCAATCACAACACTGCTTGCAGCATTGTGATTGGCTTAGGGGAGGGAGCCTGGCTGCCTGCTTCCTGTTCCTGTCAGAGGCAGGAGAGCAGGAGCCGAGAAGACGCAGGACCCGGCAGAAAGGTAAGTTGAATTAAAAAAAAAAAGACATTTTATTTCCATGCGATCCCCCCGCAACACCCCCCAAAAATCCCCCGCGACCTTTGGTGCCCGCCCCGGTGCCCGCCCACCCACCCGTGAGCAATGCCGGCCACTACTGGGTTTGGGGGCTTACGGTGGCACTGTGAGCTAGCTGGTCTAAAGGCTAACATATCCTTTGGGGGTGTCTGGAATCAGTCTGGACACCAATTCCTTCATGCAGATCCTATATATTTGTAGGAACTACATGACAGCACCAAAGGCAAGTCTGCCTGCACCTGTCCGTGCCTGGACCGCACCCAGTACCAGGAACCCTGTATCTCTGCCAACCCACAGCTACAAGAGCACTGAGCTGACAGCCCTGAAGCCCAGACCCCACAAAGACGATTGCTGCCGCACATCTCCTTGCTCAATGGTAGGATCATTTTCCTGCCATCACTGTCTTTTCTCCTGTGATGTCAGAACTCTCGCTTGTGGGCCCCCGCCCACCACCACCAAGACGGGAAGACTCCCAATCGCGCCACAAAAAACACCACCGAGATCTGGGACACCATTACCTCCCTCACCGCAGACATCGTCTTCCTCGCCGAAACGTAGCTTAACCCGACATCCACACTCAATATTGCCACCACCACACCCAACAGATACAAGATAATTTACTGGGACCACATCAACAAACACGGAGGTGAAATAGCCATCATCCACAAAGAATCCCTCTACTGCATAGCTGTCACGGACGGCACCATCCCTATCATGTAACACCTTAACTTCCACCTCAACACGGACGGCAAGACAACCATCAGAGGCACCCTCACCTACAGACCGCCAGGACCAAGTCCTGCCTTCTGCGTGGCCATTCCCAACTTCATTGCCCCACTGGCCATCAACTCAGAAAACTTAATCTTCCTTGGAGACCTCAACTTTCACCTCAATGACCCCAACTACACCAACACAGCCATCCTCCTCGAGACCATGATCATCCTCGGTCTCTCCCAACTAGACACCAACCCCACTCACATTGCTGGGCACAAGCTCTATCCAATCTTCACAGCCAACAACAGAGTCAGGTACATCCATGTCACCGAACTCACCTGTTTGGTCCACTCAACCGTCCACTTCACTGTCACAGCTGCACCAACCACTACCACAAACCAGCCCAGAACCACCCACAGGAGCTGGAGCAAGATATCCAAAAACCAATGGACCAACTCCCTCAACTCCTCCCTCCCAGACACCATCTCCAATCCTGAAGAGGCTGTCAAAAATGTCAACACCTGGGTCATCAACTGTGCCGACAAAACAGCCCCCATTAAACCCACCATACCAGACAAACCCACAATGCACTCTAGCTGGTAGACCTCAGAACTAAAGACCATCAAACGAAACTGCAAGGGACTGGAAAGGCTTTGGCGTTCTAGCAAAGATCCAAATGACCATGCCACCTTCAAGCTGGCACTCAAAATCTGCCACTAGCGCCTCAAAGACACAAAAAAGAGCGCTCTGGCCCCCCCACTTTGAAGCCAGCTCCAACCACAGCAAAGAACTCTTCAACATCATCAAGGAGTTCTCCAACCCCTCAGCAACCAAAAACATTGTCACCCCTTCCCAAGATCTCTGTGACACTCTAGCAGACTTCTTTCACAACAAGAACACCACCATCTACAAACACTTTGACCCCCCTGACACCAGCATCCTCAGCCTCTTCAATCTCACAGACTCCCACTCGAATGTCAGAATCACATCATGGACCAACTCACCACACCAACCACTTCTGTCATCATGAGCTTCATCCACTCAGGATCACCCAGGGACCCCTGTCCCCACCACGTGTACAACCTAGGCAACAAAACGATCAGCAAACGACTCACAACCATCTTCAATGCCTCCATCACCACTTTCCCAGAGGAACGGAAGTCAAACTACGCCTCAAAAAACCTTCTGCAGACCTGAAAGATCTCAAGAACTATTGGCCCATCACTCCGTTCCCTGCCAAAGTCCTGGAAAATTCCATTAACCACCAACTCACAAACTACCTAGAGAACAACGACCCTCTGGACCCATCCCAATCTCGGTTACGCTTGAAGTGCAGCACAGAAACCGCCTTAATCGCAGCCACCGACGACATCAGGACTCTCCTAGACCAGGGAGATACCGCCGCCCTGATCCTCTTCGACCTCTCAGCAGCCATCAACACTGTGTCACACCTCACCCTCCTAAAAGGGCTCCATCAGATAGGGATTCAAGAGGACGCCTTCAAATGGATTGCATCCTTCCTCACTGGAAGAACCCAGTGCGTCTGCCTTCCACCCTCCATCTTGGACCCCAAGAACATCATCTGTGGCATTCCCCAAGGGTCCTCTCTCAGCCCTACCCTGTTTAACGCCTGCATGACCCCATTAGCCAACTTCGTTAGGACCCATGGGCTGAGAATCATATCATATGCAGCTGGCACCCAGCTTATCCTCTCACTATGCGCAGACCCCTCCACCACCAAGACCAACTTCCATCAGTGCATGACCAACATTGTCCACTGGATGCAAAACAACTGCCTCAAACTCAACACCGAGAAAACGGAGATAATCATCTTCGGGATCAACACTTTCCTGTGAAACAAATTCTGGTGGCCTGCAGGATTGACCCTCAGACACACCCGCAGAACATGCCAGGAACCTCGGCATCATACTGGACAGCAAATTCACCATGAAAAACCAGATCAATGCAGTATGTTTAGCCTGCTTCCTCACTCTCCACATGCTCTGGAAAATTTTCAAGTGGCTCCCAGCCAGCATTAGAAGCACCATCATCCAGACCCTCATCACCAGCTGCCTGAACTACGGCAACACACTCTACGAAAGAGTCACCGCAGACTTACTGAAGAGACTACAGACCATACAGAACTCAGCTGCCAGACTCATCCTTGATCTCCCCAGATGGGCCCACATCACTCCACACCTCAGGAACCTCCACTGGCTTCCTGCCCACAATTCAAGATGCTCACCCACACCTGCAAGGCCCTGCACAATCAGGGACCGGCCTCCATCAATCACCGTCTGAACTTCCACCATCCCTCCAGACACATGCGCTCCACCTCCCTCTCCCTTGCCCAGATTCACCTGCATCTGTCAAAGCAAGACTGGCAGACACTCTTTCTCCTACCTGGCCGCAAAGACCCTGAACAGCCTCCACCTACATCTCCAGACCTCCCTCTTCCTGTTGGAATTCAGAAAGGATCTGAAGACATGGCTGTTCGACTGATTCCACCCAGCAGCAGTAACCCCCAGTGCCTGGATACCCTTGTGGGTGATAAGCAGCGCTCTACAAACCCCACTTGATGGATCCCAATCTAAAGACAAAGCTCTTTTGACCTTTACCATTTTGCCCTTGACATATATTAGAATATACAAAGGCAGAGTGAGGAAAGAGAGACATCAGTTGTGAAAAGGTCTCCTTCATTTGGATTTCAAGTGCAATACCTGTGATTATGCCTCGGTCATTGCCACCACAGTGCACTATCATCAAGTCTGGGTGCTTACAATCCAAATACTCTCAACGATTGGTAACAATTGATGCCACTTCATACCTCTATGGCCAATCTCAGTTATGTCCAAGTTTGGAAATCTAAGATTTTTGTCAAAACCACAATTAATGGCATATTCTCTAGACCAGTGAATGAAGCTGTGTCCTAAAATCCAGAGGTGAACCATGGTGCAGTATGGAGATCTTGGTCAAAAAAGGAGTGCTCAGTAGAATTAGTAAGCTCCCGAAGCAAGATAGAGTTATATGAGAAGAGAGAAATGGGAGAGTGGCACAATTATAAATGTAATTGGTGGATTTTAGGCAGTTACAAAAGTAGGTTAGGTTGTGACCAACTGCTGTTTGTATCGGGTACAGTTACTTGATAAACAGTATTGACTTTTCTTTAGGGTAATTTTCAAATTTTTGTAAGGTCTTGCGAGAGGCTCGCAAGAGTAAAGCAGGCAGCATTGCCCCCTCGGACTGCATGCAAGAGATTGGCTACCTGGCTCTTGCAAGCATCTTGTGAACTCTCGCCAGACTGTCGCGAGAGTTTTTAAGAAGGGAGAAAGGGAAACATACTATAAACAATATAGATAATGAAACTAGAGGGTAGCTCTGAAAAGAGCAGTTTTTATAAAAAGAAATTAGCAACTTTACATTTTTTGTGTTTTCTAACTTATTTCAAATTTTTGTTGACTTTTTAAATTTTATAATAGGGTAGAACTAAAACATACAACTTGAGGAGCAACAACATCTACTTATAAACAAAACAGAGACAATTCTGAAAAAAATAACTGCTCAAAGAAAAAAGAAAAACTGCCTCGGGGGCCATTTGTGATCTTGGACTAGTTTGTCTTTCACAGACCTACTTGTCTCCAATGAAAAAATGATCCACTTACATAAGCAGTAGAAAAAGTGCTTTATTAAGATAGCAGGGTTGTTATCTACTTCAGCACTCAGTACCTGGGCTGGCACAGTATCTCCAGGTTCAAATGAGGTGGAAGCCCCTGAATAGTTGTCCAGCTCCGCAGCACGAGCTAACTCTCCCTGAGCAAGCCTTTGTGGGTGCGTAAATCTGAGGTGCCTCCACATGCCTGTAGTACTCATACTGTACTGTTTGTTTTTACCCCTCTGGCTAAAATCCTTCTTGCAAAGTTTGCAGATCACATGATTTTTTTGCCACCCAGCCTCATGTCAACAAAATGCTATAACAAAGACTCTTTGACAGGCTGAGGTGGCTGAGCCAAACCAAAAAGGCACACAAAGCAAAGAAACAAGGTCTACCCACAGCAAACTCCAATAGGCAAATAAACCAAAAGGATAGATTCTACCTTTTACAAATAACTATCTCGGTGTAGGGTTTTTAGTAAAAACAGGAAGATTGGCGCTCTGGCTAGTTTGCATTGTGTCTGCTATGCTAAGGGTGTGAACGGTGCTGCCAGGTCGGGGAAAATACCCTGTAATCCCCGTGAATGTGTGAGTCAAAAAACCCACACCAACAAAGAGAACACTTGTCTTGGGCACACGAAATGAGGATAAAACAATGGTAGAAATGTCTCGTATTGTACCAATTTCTGTGGTCGACACCAGTGTATTGTTCAAAAGTATTTAATAATGCAACAACGAAAAACAACCAGCCAACACGTGTTTCGTCACATAAGGGAACTATCCCGTGACTTCTTCAGGGCTGAGTGGCGATGAAGAGTGACCAGACAGTGTCGCGAGGCCGGTGATAATTCCAACCCGGCCAGGGGGTCAAAGAGGACCAACCGGTCCACGTCACAGTTCCTGCTGGGAGGGTAGCCCAAAGTGGTGGACCCCTATGGATGGGGCTGTAAGAAGGGCAGTATAGCCCTTAATTACAAGCGGACCTCTATATGGTTGTAACACGTCTGGGTGTGACGTGTTGATGCGAGGGTGATAAAAACGAGGAAGAGTGGGACGCCTAGGGGTTAGTATTCTCGTCCATCCAGTGTCTGGAGGAGGTAAATGGGCGGGTGTGCCGTACTACTCGAGTCAGTATGGAGAAGAAGAGAAGACACTGGTTCCGTCTCGATTTCCGGATGCGGAAACTCTTCCTCGCCTTTATCACCCTCGCATCAACACGTCACACCCAGACGTGTTACAACCATATAGAGGTCCGCTTGTAATTAAGGGCTATACTGCCCTTCTTACAGCCCCATCCATAGGGGTCCACCACTTTGGGCTACCTTCACTCTTCATCGCCACTCAGCCCTAAAGAAGTCACAGGATAGTTCCCTTATGTGACGAAACACGTGTTGGCTGGTTGTTTTTCGTTGTTGCATTATTAAATACTTTTGAACAATACACTGGTGTCGACCACAGAAATTGGTACAATACGAGACATTTCTACCATTGTTTTATCCTCATTTCGTGTGCCCAGGACAGTGTTCTCTTTTACAAATAACAACATCCATATCAACCAATCACAACTATTCCTAGGGTGTGGTTCCTCTCTCGGACCTCTTGCGAGACTCTTGTGAGCGTCTAGCGAGATTGTGAAAGAATTATTGCTTTATATATTTAATTAAACAATTCATAATTAATTTTTCTATGTTAATCAGCATCTCTAATGTTTTCCTTTGTTCAGAATAACAAGAAAATACTGTTATTAAAATAATTCCAAGCGTACGATCTTGTGGGTGCTTCACAAGAGTCAAACAGGAAGTACAGCACATGCATGTGATTGTGTGTTCAACTTCTATGAGCGTCTCACAAGAATTATACGTTTCTAAAAATTTAAATAAATATAACAAACATATCTATATGATTCCCATATTTTAGATTACTATTAAAATAACTGAATAACTGAACACTAAAAGAAGCACTCCATACAATACTTTAAAATGAAATGTATAACGCTACGATCTTGCTAGTATCCATTTGAGATGTCAGCAGTGATGTCATAAATGATGTCATAGAACATGTCATGAGTGATGTCATATGTGAGGTCATGAATAGTGCATGGCTGGGTACAAGTTAAAGTTAGCACTGCTAACAATAACTGGTGAATCTCTGTGTTTTGTTAGTTCAAAACGTTAATGTTGTCACTGAGAAATTCACCTATATATAACATTACTTTAACCTTTTTTCCCAGTGAAAATATATATACATTACCTACTGGCGATTGCCAGTAGGTAGTTATAGTTAGGACCATGTTTCCATAGGAAAAGCATTTTTTTACTTGGCTAGATCTTTGGCATCGTTTGATGAATCTTCATGAACTTTAAAAAAAAAAAAGTGTGCTGTGATTGTTGTTGTGCATGGAAAGTTTTGGGATGATCCATCAAGCGGGGACTGAGAAAAAGTGGGGGGGCAGAGAGGGGGTTGAGTATGAAAAAGTGCGTTTCCTATGTTAATTTCCGAAGGAGCTTTGAACACAACTACAGCCCGAACTGCTGGACGAAATTACACCATATTTGGCTAGAAGGTAGATTTTGGTTCACAGATCATGCTTTCAGTTATCCAGTGTAAATTATTTCAGGAGTTGTTGAGAAATTTAAGGGAAAGCAAATAAGGATATCTGTGGCTGAGGCTAATTCACGACGATTTTGTGATTAATAGCAAATGTGAGCAACAACAGGAATGCCGAGCTTGGTTGGCTGCAACTTGAGCAGAGAGTTGCGTCCACCATTTTACCTCATTGCAACAGTCCCCGGGGCTGAAACCAAATGGCAGAAAGTGGAATAAGGGATCAGATTCCATGTTCCCTGATTTGTTTGAGGAACCGCTTATGAGTTTAATGTCGGAAAAAAGATTTTTTCCCCCACTCGTGATATTTGCTAATTCACCGCAACCGTCAGCATAGCCCAATGTGTAAGGTTGCAAAAAATTCATGAATATACATTGTGATGAATTCATGAATATCAGTGAAAAAAATAAATAATAAATATGTTTAAACACCCACCCTCAGTCTCACTTAGGCACTCACACACCCAGTTACAGACCCACTCTGAGACTTACCCACCCACTCATTGACCCACTGAGACAATTATGCACCCACTCACTGACCCACTCAGAGACTCACGTACCCACTCACAGACCCACTCAGAGACTCCTGCATTCACTCACAGACCCACTCAGACACTTATGCTCCCACTCACACAACTACTCAGAGACTCATGCACACAATCACAGACCCACTCAGACATTCACACACCCACTGACAGATCCACTCAGACAGTTATGCACCCACCCGCTCACCCGGTCAAATGCTCATGCATTCACTGACGGCCCACTCAGACACTTATGCACTCACTCTCTCAAACACTTAGAGGCTGATGCACCCAGTCACAGATCCACTCAGACACTCACACACTCGCTAACTCACCCACTCAGAGGCGTATGCCCCCACTCACAGACCTACTCAGAGACTCATTCAACCATTCATAAAGCTACTCAGGCATTTATGCACCCACTCACAGACCCACTGAAACAGTCATGCACCCACTCATTCTCCCAGTCAAATCCTCATGCACCCACTCACAGACTCAGTCAGATAGTCAAGCACCAACTCACAGATGCACTCAGAGACTCATGCACCTACTCACAGACCCACTCAGACATTCATGCATCAAATCACTGACCCACTCAGAGACTCATGCACCCATGCATATCCCTACTCAGAGACTGATTCCCAGTCACAGACCCAGTGAGAGAGTCACACATCCAGTCAAAGACCCACTCAGACAGTCATGCACCCACTCACTCACCCAGTTAAATGCTCATGCACCCACTCACAAACCCACTTAGACACTCACGCACCCACTGACTTACTCAGAGACTGATGCACCCACTCACAGATGCACTGAGAGACTCATGCACCACTTCCTAGACCCACTCAGACATTTATGCACCCATTCACAGACCAACTCAGACAGCCGTGCACCCACTCACTGTCCCAGTCAAATGTTCATGCACCCATTCACAGACCCACTCAGACACTTATGCACCCACTCTTTCACCCACTCAGAGGCTCATGCACCCACTCACAGCCCCACTCAGACAGTGATATACCCAGTCACAGAACTACTAACAGTCTTATGATGCCACTCAGAAACTAATGCACCCAGTCACAGACCCATTCAGGCATTCATTCACCCACTCATAAGCCCACTTAGAGACTCATGCACTCACTCACAGATGTACTCAGACACTGATAAACATTCTCATAGACCTAGTCGCACTTTCACAATCTCTCTGACAGAGCTTCTGAGACAGTTATGCAGCCACTGACAGAGCCACTCAAACTCTGATACACGCACCCACAGACTGCCTCAGAGAGTGATACATGTTTTTATAGAGTTATTTAGATAGTGATGTAACTAGTGTGATGCACAGAATTTGTTATTTACAGTTATGAATTATGAATGTGCTGGTGGCTATTGAATGTCTGCTCTTGTTTTGGTGTTAGTGACAATTTCGAGACAAATTCACGATGATTAAAAAAATATGAAAAAAACCATACTTATTAGCCCACTGAAACAAATGGCAAGGAGAGAAACATAAGGATATGTGTAAACAGGTGGTCCATTACACAGCTGAAATGTACAATGGGGCAGATTTACAAGCCCCATGTGCCACATTTACGCCGCCGTTGCGTCACTTCTGTGACGCAGCAGCGGCGTAAACCATGCGCCACATTGCGCCTTATTTACAACGTGACGCATCTAGGGAGATGCGTCACGTTGTAAAGCCCTGCGCCACATGAAACCTGCATTAGGTTTCTTGTGGGCGTTCCAGCGCAGGGTGGGCATTCCGTCGCAGGAACGCCTCATAAAAGTGACGCAGTGAAATCTACAAGATTTCACTGAGTCACTTTTACGTCCATGCTGCGTCAATACCCTGCGCCTGCTTGAAGCAGGCGTAAGGAGTGACGCAGCATGTTAGGCATAGGGCGCCCCTGAGCATTGCTGGAGCCGCGTCACGCTTGCGACATGACTCCAGCAATGCGCTGCCCTCACGCCACAGGATGCGACACGCATCGCCCTATCCTTGCGCCACGGTGCGCCGCATTGTAAATGCGACGCATTTGTGGTGGCCCAGGGAGGGAATTGCGTGTCGCATCTGTTCTGGCGCATCCCTGCTGATTTGCAGAGATGCGCCAGAACTCGTAAATCTGCCCCAATATATGCTAAGCATTTACACAATGGAAAAGAATTTACTGATTTGCCAGTAGAAAGTACTGCAATTGCGTACACAACTTTTAAGCAAAACTGTAGACTCTTTTTGAAAAAAATTACATTCCATTATGACCCTGATGTTCTTTTAAAAAAATTAAACCTTAACACGAAGCACTTACAAATATAAAGATAAGAGGTGACCCAGGTGAAGCTTCAATGGAGTAAAATAGAAATTATGCTAACTTCTTCAACTTTACAAATGAAAAGCAAACATATTTCCTGTAATATTCTACGTAGAAAAATTAACTAAAATGCTTAATAGAAGTGAATGCTACATAAATCTATTATAGCACATTATGAACTTGGATGAAAGTGAGAAGTGTTGTTTTAATTCACGTACCATTGTAAGAGCAGAGTGCATGGTTCACCCTTTTAAATACCATAACTAAGCAAATATTCATAATCCATTGCACTGTTGAAACACATGCATTCACAGCCACTTAGACATCCACCCACAGACCCATAGCCTCACTCACACAGCTACTCACAGATATACACAGGCATTGACACAACCACTCACAGAGCCAAATAGTCTCTCACACACCCACTGACAGACACATAGTACCACTTACAGTGCCACTCACAGACCCACAATGAAACTAATTCACCTATACAGCAACTCACACATCAACTCACATACCCATAGCACCACTCACAGACCCAGTCACAGACCTATACAGGCACTTACACACCCATTCACAGACCCACTCAGACACGTACACCCACTCACAGAACTAGTCAGACACTCATACACCCACAAACATTCACACTCATACTTTCCCACAAACACTCACAGGACTACTCAAAGATTCACATTACGACTCACAGATCAGCTCACATACTCACACAACCACTCATAGACCCACTCATAGACTCACGCATCCAATTGCAGACCCACACAGACACTCATGAAATCACTCACACACAGATGGAGGTACTAACAAACCCACTCAGACACTCTCACACCCACTCACAGATACACTCAGACACTCATATCCACTCACAAACCCACTCAGTCACTCATGCATCCACTCACAAAACCCCTCAGACACTCACACAGCCACTCACAGACCCACTCAGGGACTCACACACCCAGTCACAGACCCTCTCATCACTAACGCATCCACTCCCAGACCCACTCAGAAACTCATGCACTCACTCACTGACCAACTCACACACTCGTGGAGGTACTCACAATCCCACTAAGACACTCTCACACCCACACAGAGACCCACAGATACTCACTCAGACACTCATACACTGACTCAGACACCCACGTAGACACTCATACACCCACTCACAGACTCAGTGAGACACGTATGCAACCACTCCCACATCCAAACACAGCCACTCACACATCCAATGAAACACTCACACACTCACTCACACACCCACTGAGACACTCATGCACTCAGTCACACACTCACTCTCAAAGGTTACTTGTTACACTTAGGAAATAAAATTAAAAAACCTTAGAAATTCACTTAAAAACCCAAAGGTTACAGGGATGTTATAGCTAGGAAATAGAATTTAGAAAACCTTAGAAATTCACTGAAAAAAACAAAGGTTACACTGGCATTATAGTTGGGAAATAGAATTTAAAAAACCATAGAAATTCACTGAAAAAACAAAGGCTACAGGGACGTTAAAGTTAGGCTCACATTTCACTTGCTCTAAACCACAGACATTCAGCAGTTATAGATACCTGAGCTAACTATAACTTATGCCCCGTAATGCACTGCTTATGACCTCACATAATACATCACTCATGACACGGTCAGTGACATCACTGATGACATCTCAAATGACAGGCATCCATCCCAGTAAACCTGGGTGCCTGGAGCCCTGTTGCTGTGCTGCCATTCAACAGTGCCTCTGGTGGTCACCTCCAACAGCGTGAGGCTGACCAGGAACGCAGCAGCACCACCAGTAGAGAGAACCTGCAGGAGCGTTGTCAATGACTGCTAGAGGGCATGTGTGACCCGTTTAACGTAGCCCAGAAGAGGGCAGTGAGGCAACCCATCGTACCAACCTACACCGTGGTCACTATGGCTGAGGAATACCCAATCTAACACTCCCCGAATAAGCCGGCCCACCAATGGAGATGAATTAAGAGTACTGCTGTGGGGAGAGACCAAGAAGCACCATGGTCACAGCACAGAAGGAGCTGGTATTGAGCGCGAGAGAAAGGAGCCCCGAGTACAGAGAGGCCAGAGAGGAAGGTTAGCCCCGCTCCCCCTGCACAGGGTTGGAGACCGGGCGGAGGAGACTCCAGCTACTGCCCTCTTGGTCACCGGGGCTCAAGCAGCAAACCTGATACGGGCATGATCAATGGTCTGCGGCCGAAGGTGGCTGCCTGCTAACATCACCGGGAGGAAAGGGACCTGACTCCCCAGGAAACCTGACAGCACCAGCCAAAAAGAAAAATAGGAGAGCGCCACAGCTGAAGAAATGCACGCTCACACCAGATAAGACACCGGTCCAGCGAGGGCAAGGACGGACAGAACTGCCCAGGTTTGTGTGCTCCCATGCAGAGGGTGTAGGGCCACAGCAAAGCGCCTACAGGACATGCAGGACTAGGCCGCTGCCAGCCCTCAGAGACATAAACTGGCGAAGAGTCTGTCCCTGCTACACCTCCCAGACATAGCCCGAGCCCACTGTGCTCGTGTGAGGGAGAGACCAACAGCACTGCTCTGCCTGCCACAGATGGAGGAATGGTCCTGATAGTTGGAAAGAGGAGGGCAACTAGTGGCGATGGAGAAGCAGATGGATTCTGGCAAATGTTACAATGATGAGGCCAGCAGAACCACTGAACATAAGGCAACTCGCCACATGGTGAGTGCATTTAGAGACACTACTGCAATACCACAAGAGAGCCACTAGAGGGTGGCAGAGCTGCAATGTTCCCTTGTGTGGCCTTCAGAGAGCCCCTTTTAATAAGCCAGCAGAATGACAAGAACTGCCCCAGTCACCTTGGGCCCCACTGCCAAGAGAGCAGCAGGTAGCTACAAGCCTGACACCCAGCCCCACCGGCACTCGGCCAGGTAGTGCCTCACCAAAACTAGGCTGACACTTCATGGGACCATTAAATAGAGTGAAACAACAAAAGGGAACTGTTAAAGGTGGCACAATGTCCATAGCTGGTTGCTAAAGGGCGGAAATGGATAAACCCACAGGAGAACAAGAGGGAAGCACTCCACGCCCACAGAAGTCCAAACAAAAGACTGGTTGGGGCACGAACAAAGGAAGACATTACTGCCCAGCTGCCACCAACCAGTAGTGAGGAGGCTACAGGAGCAAAAGGAAGGCGAGTCCTCTGATGCTACCTCAGCATAACGGAAATGTGGAAGCATCCCAGGAAGGAACCCAGATCACGAGGTGCAACCCACCCAGTGCCACCCACTAAAGAGACTGGGAACCCCAGAGACACCACATTGTCTGTCCTTGACTGCCAGATGGACACAGCCCCAAGCAGAGGAAGGTCCAAGGAAAACAAGGTTGGACCAGAAGGTGACCAGAAGCACAAAACGCAACAACTGTGGCCCAGCCACTAGGACCACATCGTCCTGCACCCTCAAGGCACACTGTGCCACATCCCACCAACCATGCCTGATGGATGTGACAACTCAAGATGTAAGTCTTGCACCAACTAGAGAAAGTGGGTCAGAGCCACAGCTCCTTACTGCCCATGGAACAAGTTGCCGGAAGTGGGAACACCCTGGAGAAGAAGGTCCCACATTGCACTCAAGGAGAAGAGGAGAACGGGATCAACGACTGACCTGATCATCACCAAGTCGGAGCCAAACCCCGAGATTGGTGGCTGGACTAAAGAGACAGTTGACCTCTGACAGGACCTATTGGCTTGCCCCAAAGAAGGTGCATGCCACTGCACCCAGAAGAAGAACAGACTCAAGCACATAGTCCCGAATATGGTGCATGCTGCTGCACCCAGAAGAAGAGAGCATAGCAATGAGAAGTCGCAACTGCATCATGGGAAAGAAGGTGCAGGCTGCAGTACCAGGAACTAAGAAGAGAAAGAAGTGTGACTCCTGGTCCTCGCGGGAAACCTGATGACCAACCAAGCCCAGGATTGAAGATCATGAAAGGCCAGGCCTGAAAGCCATACTCAAGAAGATTTGAGCTGCTGACGGAGTGCATCTAGACACACAAGCAGCAAGCAACCAAAGTGAAATGAGGACGACCTGGCAACAGAACAGCAAGAGTACCGAGAGTAAGCTGCAAGCACGTACGAACTGAGTCTCTACTCCACGCTTCTTAGCATATACCATCCAGACTCAGTCACCGACGGCTCAGCAACCAAAAGCATCCAGGCAAAAGGATGCAGATGCCTCCACAAAGGACGAATGTAAACACGTGGCCACCATCACTCCAAGTTGTCGACAACCCAAGAAAAATGGCATTGACCATCAAAGCAAGTTGTTGCACCTTTCATACTGGGTCACCATACAACTGGCAAACCCCATCATGCCAGTTGATGCTGACTAGTGCATCATCACTACCACCCATGGAGCATCAAACAACCGGAGTGGAGTCTTAAACCGTTGCTATATCAACAGATGAGAATCACTAGTAACACTCTGAAGAATCAGTGTACCAGTGACTACCTGCTCATCCTGTCTGCATCCTGATCCCTGTGGCGAGAGCGAGTCTTGACCAGGGCCCATCTACCCCTGCGGCTGCATGAGCGACTAGACAGTGGATCCTCTGTGGTCTTGCAGCAGCTCAAGCTGGGCACACATGAAGCCCCAGCACAAACCCCACGCAGTCCCTAGGCAACCCAACCAAGGGCCTCCACAAGCATGAGAGATAGACTAAACACTGCACCACTGATGGATTCCAGGAGGTAGAAAGGCTGTGCAGCAGAGACCTCTACAGGTTGCAGACTGTCTTCAACGAGCCAAGCAATATCACCAAAGTATGCTTCATGATGGATGCTTTGCGGTAGACTTTGACAGCGCTCTTGATGCACCATGTCTTTAAATCATTGACACCAACCAGAATTCTGCCTGAACATCAGCAGAGTGGACCAACTGTAAACTGCGGGCATGATTCGATCTGGTATGCTGCCATAATGTCCTAACGTCTCTGAGTCAGTGTTCGTGTCCTGAATCACTCAGGTTAAATTATGAACGCGAGCAGAGACGTCCTATAGCAGCCAGCTTTATCAGCCCATGCATCCAATGCTGTCCTGCAGTTTGACTCTAGAGACTGATTGACTATGTGATGTCCAGTTCATTTTTGTCTTCTTTTCATAGGTTGGAATAGTTGCAGTTTTCGTTTGGATTTTGATGGGAATGTAGTGTCTTGCTGGAAACTCAGTGGTGCAGCCCCTCCCATGAGGCTGCCTTAACACACTTCTCACACCCATCCTTCACCGGCGTCACCAGTAGGGTGACCAGGTGTCCCGGATTTGCCAGGACGGTCCCGGTTTTTCACTAGCTGGGCAGATTTCAAGAAATGTAGCTCATGTCCCGGTTTTTAGGTCTCGCCTGGCGAGAGTTTTAGTAAGCGGGTTTTGGAAGTGCAAACAGCAGTGGCTTTTGCTGGCGACCAGCTTGCGTTCACGCGAGCGTGCACGCGTGATCAGGCGCCATATGGCTTCCCTCGCCATCTGGCTTCCCTCGCGATTACTTTCACTTTCGCGGCTGCGCGGCCGTGTCAGTTTCACGAACGCGCGGCCAATGCTTGTTTTGTTTGTTTTGAGCTTGCTCGTGTTATCCAGGCAAAAATGGTCAATCCCTAGAAACAGACAAAACCTTTGAAAGTGTGCTCCAGTCAAGATATTCTCTCTTTCACCTTCTTGTTCTCATCCGCCTAACCCCTTTCACATTTCTTTCTCTTCAGCTGCTTTCTCTTTATCCCTCTACTCTTTCTGGTTCTGTCTTATCTTCGCCCTCTCTTCCTCTTCTCCGTTTGTTGGAGACACCTTTCTGTCTCGAATCTTGCTTTTCGGTGTTTTTCTTACACCCAGTGTCTTCCCTTCTTTCTCCAGCACTCTTCCGTTTCCCCCCTTGTGCCTCGCTCTTTTCGGCTCTGTGCATTACTGCCTTCCAGTGCCTTGAGCTGCTCTTCTCTTTCGTGTCCTTTCCCGGGTATGAAAGCCCTCAACTCCCCCCCCCCCTCCCCCTCCTTCAGTGCCACTTCTCTTCGAAACTATTCTCGCCTTTCTTTCCATCTCCCTCCATGGAGATCGCCTCTGTTTCTCTGCCTTGCTTCTCTCTCACTGTCCCCTTTCCATCTACCTCACCTTCTCCTTCCTCTCCTTATCTCATCGACTGTGTTTCCTTTTACCTACTTGGTTTCTCTTCTAGTCTTATCCCCTCTTGTGCGCACCTTCTTTCATTCTCACTTCTCCATCTGTCCTCTCCAACTTCTCTCTTCCTCTCTGTCACACCTCTCGCTCACTCTCACCTTCCCCTGCCTGCCTCTGCTGACTATCATCATTTATCTGCTTCTTGCTTGCATGTGGGGACAAACACCAGCGCAGAGGAAGAGGGAAAGCCGCCTGGTTAGTCTCATACTGGAATATAAATATAAGAGCGATAATTGATTTAACAGTTTCTGTTGCGCCCACCAAAAACGGAACTGTTGGTTGGCGTTGTAAGTAACAGGTGTGAGTAGTGTTTAACTCAGTGCTAATGTCATCGGACCTCAGAAAGTAGGAAGGGAAGTAGGGCCCATCCAGATGTACATGAGACCAGCAACTTACGCACAAATTGCTGCAGCCAACGTCAATCACACATCTTGGTACCACACATTAATCGTAGATGTTAGGTACTCAGCTCATCAGCCACCAGATGCACTTTTTAGAGTTATATTTTCTGGATGGCCTCCTCCCAATTTTCTTTTATTTAAAAGCAGTTTTATCGGCTTAAAATATCAACTGCATTTATTGTCATTAAAGTAGCAACCAACTACTTCTCCAGAATGCTGTATTCCATCATGTTTATGACACCATCTCCAACAAACGTGTGGCAAACGCTGGCAAATTAGGCTACATCTTGAAGTTTGAAAAATAAGGGTAGCGTTTCAAACAACTGATAAACATAAATACAGCTGAATCGATTTCACCTTCTCAGTAGGCGGTTATGCTCTTCCCTTCTGTTCTTTCACCACATTGCACCAGCTTCATTTAACCCACAGTGTAGGAAGACAATCTAATATGGTTGTTAGCTATCCACAGTCCCACAGAATCCTTCAAAGATCCTCACCTTGCTTGCGTGTTTGACCATCTACTCTAGGGAGTAGAAGATGGCTACTCCCTTTGTTTAGACAAGCATTGGCATAGCCAATAGGTCTCGCCTTTGGGACCGTATAAGTGTTTAGCCATGCAACACTTGATGTTGTTGCACCAAGGATATTGTGCTGCATAACTAAATACTTATAAGGTCCCAAAGGCGAGACCTATTGGCTATGCCAATGCTTGTTAAAGAGGTTTCGACTGAAAACGGATAGGAGGTGTTTGTTTATGTTTTACAAAGCAGGGATAGTTAGCATTTGTTTCAAGAAAGCAATTTCATTAAGCGGCAACTCTGAGTTTAAAAACTGCATTTTATGTATGTTCTTACAGCCTGTTCTGTTCTATAATTCTCTGCTGAGGAGGCTGTTATTCTGTGAGCTCGCTTGAAGTAAAATTGAAGTCCTTCTTCTATTTTTGTGAAATGTCCCTGTTTTTGGCTTTAAAATTTTGGTCACCCTAGACTCACCAGTCAGGTGACCCTGCAAATAAAAGGGTCCGGGCGCACGTGCCCTAGGCCAGTTATGCAGCCATCACACTAGTGTCCGTGTCATTATTTTATTTAGTATATCTACTTTACACACAGCACAACGCCCCTTAAAAAAACATGCAAACGGTGCGATGTTGCGCAATTCATGCAGTTTCTCAAATTGGGCCTTTTATCACTTTTTGCCCCCGCGCTTCATTTCTGAAGACAGATGTTGCTTACCGACTCTCTACATATGTATATCTTCCGCTGAAGCGAGTTTTAAAAACTCTGATTTATCATTTAGATATTTTTTTTAAGTGCTCACGCGGTGAAAATGTACATAACAAGCTCAGGAACCTGACGCATTTGGTTGGCAGGCAATAACCACGAGGCGTCCCTACCCATCTCCCGCTTCGTAAAGTCAATAACACAAACACACAACTGTGAAACCCTGGGCAGGGGAGGCTGGCAGAACACTCCTCCCAGTTTCTGTCTCAAGGCTTTTCGCAGAAGCTCTCGCAGGGCCGGACCTCTTTGCCTGCCTCTCCCCAGCAAACCCTTAATGCAGCCTCCTCAGGCTGACATCTTGACAGCGTGCCATGAGTGACGTCTGATTTGTACAAATTTCAAGAGTAATAAATCTACCTGTCAAAGCGGAAACTTTAAAAGGAGCCGAGCCCAGCGGGTATGGTTTAGCAGAACTCAAGTTGATGAAACTGTAGGATGCAGAATTATATCTGTCACAATCCACCCACATTAGTTCTGCAGAAATGTTGGCAAGTGAAACATAAACGTCTTTCACAGTAAAAGGAAAAAAAAAAAGACAGGAAAGAAAAAAAAAACACACTGGAAGTGACTGTTAATAACCCTGAGTAACAAGTAACATTTCTATTTGTAAACTCAGCAATGTATTTTTGTGAAATGTGGGTTTTGCAGCGCAGTTTCATTTGCTTTTCCTGGAATTTTGGCTGTGCAGACAGTTGGGGATTCTCATATGGTTGTCTTTTAATACATGTGTGTATATATGAATTTATTATTTTTTGTTGTGTTTGAATGTAGTCTGGGACTGAAGCAGCCCTTTACGGGAGGCGGGAGCCACAACCAGTGTCTGAAACGCTCCCCGGCCCTTGCTCAGGACACAACCAGACATTCTCACCTTCAGGAAACTGTTACAATCTCACCTATTCCACCCTTACCTCGTCTAATCATGAACTATTCCCTTCTCTTTTGTGACTTCTCCTATCTTGGCATATGCCGATCCAGTTCACGTTTCCTCTTCAATTTAAGCCCCGCCCACTCTCCACCCATATTTTTCATTGGTTTGTGTCATTGTAAACGCTGGCTTCTAATTCGTTAATAGGCTTGTTAGTCCCTCCTTAGTACCGCCTTGTCTTCATTTGTAACCTCTCATCAGGACTGGACCCTTTACCGTGTCCTTACTGTATAGCTTGTATTAGCCCTTAGCAAGAACTCTTTGCTAAATTAATGTAAACACCACTGGTGGGACACAACCTTTAGCAATGGGGGCCGCTTTTTGTTTGTGTTTGCAGCGCGCTATATGCGCTTTCTCTTACACAATGGGGCCACACCCACCACTTGCGGGACGGGTGCACAGCTCGCTTAAATCACTGTTTTTTGTTTATTTTTACATGAAATCATGACGTCTACACGTTTTGTTGTGCACAGCTCGGCTAACTCGTTGTTTTTTTTTTTTTTTAAATAAAATCATGGCAGTCGCATGCCTTTTTCCCGTCCATGATTTCACCCAAACCAAAGTGTCGGCGGCATCGCTCCCAGCAACATCGTAAAATAACCATGTGATGTTTTTTAGGTCTCGCCTGAGCCAGCGCATGCGCTGCTCTGGCGAGAGTTTTAGTAAGCGGGTTTTGGAAGTGCAAACAGCAGTTTGCTGGCGACCAGCTTGCGTTCACGCGAGCGTGCACGCGCGATCAGGCGCCATATGGCTTCCCTCGCCATCTGGCTTCCCTCGCGATTAACTTTCGCGGCCGCGCGGCCGTGTCAGTTTCACGGCCGTGCGGCCATTGCTTGTTTTATTTAAATGCTTGTGCGCTAACACTCGTTTCCTTGCTGCGCTGTGAAAATGCTATATCGCTTTTCGATATGTTCTCCTGATGCGTTTGAAAAATGTAGAAAAGTAACTTAACATAAGAAATGCTGTTCTCCTGATGCGTCTGAAAAATGTAGAAAAAGAAACTTAACGTGAGAAATGCGCACACCCCCCCCCCATGCGTTCTGGTAATGGGTGCTTGGTTTAAATGTTTCTGTGAAAACACTTTGGGGCAGATTTACAATTAACTAACGCAGCACGGCGCAGCAAGTCATTTTGCTGCGCCGTGCTGCGTTAGTTTGGAAAGCACAGGGATGCGACATATTTACAAGAATATGTCGCATCCTTGTGCTTCCCCCTGCGCTGGCGCACAAACTGCAGCCATGCGCCAGCGCAGGCACCCTTGCACCATGGTGCAAGGATGCCTGCGTCGTGGGGAGATTGTTTTTGTGCAGGAAGGGGCACCTTCCTGCACAAAAACAATCACTACAACCATTTTCCTCTTTCAATGCGTGCTGTAGAATGCAGCACGCATTGAAAGAGGAACAAACAAGGAGAAATGAAAACATTTCTCCTCGGTGCGCCTCGCTACGCCACCTCTAGGGTGGCGTAGCTTTCAGACGCATCTCCAGAGTTACGATTTCTCGTAATTCTGGAGATGTGTCTTGTTCCATGGGTGTTGCGTGGGAACACCCACAGCAACACCAATGGAACGCCCCTTCACCGCAAAGTGCTGCGTGTGAATGGGCCGTATTTACAAGGAGAGGAAAAGTCACGCAGGGTGGCTTTTCCTCTCCTTGTAAATATGGAGCAGCCCCCTGCGCCACCAGTACGTCACAAAAAGTGACGTACTGGTGGCGCAGGGGGCTTGTAAATCTGCCCCTCAATTCCTTGCTGCGGTGTAAAAATGCTATATCGCTTTTATTCTGTTCTCATGATGCGGTGTTTAAATGTAGAGCAATTAACTTAACGTGAGAAAAGCGCTACCCCCCCATGCGTTTTGAAAATGTGTGCTTTGTTTTAATGCTTCTGCGAAAACACTCGACTTGCGGTGTTAACGTGAGAAAAGCGCTTAATTCCCCCCTATGCGTTTTAAAATGGGTGCCAGCCGTATATTCGAATCGTATGACGGATAGACGTTGAGCTAGGTGCATGCCACGTTTAACAAACTAGTGTTGGACTCTGTTGTACTTCACTTTGTTCACATGTGAAACCATGACTAGGATGTTGGAGGAATTGCAATGGAACAGGCCATCGAGTTAAAAGTTAGTTACTTGAATACATTGTCAGGCTGCAGGTTATGAGTTCTGATCCTCTCTCTCTATTTTACGTACTTCAGAAGGTCGGGAAATTGGGTATAAAAAATGGAAAATAGTAGCACCAGTTATAGTGGACGGAGAGCTGTATAAAAGACAAACTATTATTTGCATGTGTCTGGCGCTGCAGCTCGGAGCCTGTTGCACGCAACAGCTAGGCTTATGTGTAACTGAAGACTGTCGGGTTGAGTGAGGGTAAGAACCCCACCATCGATTATGCCACTTATAACTGATCCTATGCAGCGCGGATATTTTTAAGGCCTTTCTTTTAAGAATCAAGACAGCCGCTAGGTTCTTGTAACCAGCTTCTAGAAACGGGCTGCATTAGGGTCTGGCCGAGAGTTTTAGTAAGTGGGTTTTGGAAGTGCAAACACTGGCTTTCGGCTGGCGACCAGCTTGCGTTCAAGATGGGCGTGCACGCGCGCAGCTGCCATCTGGGTTTCCTATCTCTTCCTCATTTCCTCGTCATGGCTCATTAACTCTCTGGACTCTGATGTTTCAATCGCAGCAGCAGCTCACATTACCAACTGACGGCCCTGGACTACAGTCACATGAAAAACAACAGCGATTAGCATTGAAATGCAAGCTTTTTTGTCTAGTTAGAAATATTGCTTCGGTGGGTTGATTTCACCTTATATCGCTATTTGTTTTATATTGGGAGTCACAGCCTAATTACCAGTATTTTTGTCTCACTCAGTTTTTTTAAAAATATTTATTCGCGCAAAGCACAAAGCTATATTTAAGGTTACTTTTTCCGCGTCACTTCTTCACTCTATTTAAACTCCACACCCCCACTCTTATTGTCTCTCTCCTTCTCTCTCTCTCCCCTCTCTAATTCTCTCTCTACTTAATTAACTCTCCCCTCTCTATCTTTTTTAGCCTTTCATTCTCTCTCACCCCTTTATCTGTTTCTCTTTCAAACTCCTTCATTCACTCTCTCTCCCCTTCTTTCTCTCTCTCTATCCCGCTCCACTCTTTATTCTATGTACACCCTTTCTCTCTCTTTCTCTCTCACCACCCTCTCTAATTGGGCATTATATCTTCACTCTATCTCTCACTCGGCATCACAACAGCATCACTCAGCATCACCACAGCATCACTCAGCACAACCACAGCATCAATCAGAGCCAGCACAGCATCAATCAGAGCCAGCACAGCATCACTCAGCACCAACACATCTCTCAACGCCATCACAGCATCACTCAACGCCATCACAGCATCACTCAACGCCATCACAGCATCACTCAACGCCATCACAGCATCACTCAGTGCAACCACAGCATTACTCAGCACAACCACAGCATCACTTAGCGCCACAACAGCATCACTCAGCGCCACCACAGCATTACTCAGCAGCACCACAGCATCACTCCGCGCCACCACAACATCACTCAGCACCACAATAGCTTCACTCAGCGACACCACATCATCACTCAGGGCCAACACTGCATCACTCAGCACCACCACAGGATCACTCAGCACCACCACAGGATCACTCAGCACCACCACAGGATCACTCCGCACCACCACAGGATGACTCCGCACCACTACAGGATGACTCCGCACCACCACAGGATGACTCCGCACCACCACAGGATGACTCCGCACCACCACAGGATGACTCAGCACCACCACAGGATGACTCAGCACCACCACAGCATCGCTCAGCACCACCACAGGATGACTCAGCACCACCACAGCATCGCTCAGCACCACCACAGCATCGCTCAGCACCACCACAGCATCGCTCAGTGCCACCACAGCATCGCTCAGCGCTACCACAGCATCGCTCAGCACCACCACAGCATCCCTCAGCGCCACCACAGCATCGCTCAGTGCCACCACAGCATCGCTCAGTGCCACCACATCATCGCTCAGCGCCACCACAGCATCGCTCAGCGCCACCACAGCATCGCTCAGCACCACCACAGCATCGCTCAGCACCACCACAGCATCGTTCAGGACCACCACAGCATCGCTCAGCACCACCACAGCATCCCTCAGGGCCACCACAGCATCACTCAGGGCCACCACAGCATCACTCAGGGCCACCACAGCATCACTCAGGGCCACAACAGCATCACTCAGGGCCACCACAGCATCACTCAGGGCCACCACAGCATCACTCAGGGCCCCCACAGCATCACTCAGGGCCACCACAGCATCACTCAGCACCACCACAGCATCACTCAGCGCCACCACAGCATCACTCAGCACCACCACAGCATCACTCAGCACCACCACAGCATCACTCAGCACCACAGCAGTATCACTCAGCAAGACCTGAGTATCATTCAGCATCACCTCAGCATCGTCTCCGCAACAGTCACCACCACCACCACTACCACCTCAGCATCACTCAGCACCACCTCAGCCTGCTCTCGGAATCTGGCATCTGTTGATTCTCCCCTAGCGTCTGGCCGCTGCTAGTGTTATAATACAGGTACTTGTTCCCAACCTTCACCCTCCGATTGTTTATGCCCCCTCAAAAAAAAAGCTTTAACAAACAACCATTGCAATAGGCAGAAACAAGTTGCCAGCATTGCAAGAACAAAAGAAAACTGAGAATTTTTATTGTAAATACTTTTTTAATATGGTCGTTCAGTTTTACATAATGCCTTCTTGGTCATATATAAAGTAACAAAAATGCTTCTGACACTTTTTTATTATAACTTTTCAGCATGCTGCACAGCAGCCACACTTCTCTACAGCACAGCTTGAAGACATTGGCAAAGTCAATAGCTCTGGCTAAACACTTATAAGGCCCCAAAGGCGAGACCTATTGCAGCCTGACTCTCTCACTGACTGACTCTCTCTCTCACTGACTGACTCTCTCACTGACTGACTCTCGCACTGACTGACTCTCGCACTGTCTGACTCTCTCGCACTGTCTGACTCTCTCGCACTGTCTGACTCTCTCTCACTGTCTGACTCTCTCACTGTCTGACTCTCACTGTCTGACTCTCTCTCACTGTCTGACTCTCTCTCACTGTCTGACTCTCTCTCACTGTCTGACTCTCTCTCACCGACTGACTCTCTGACTCTCACCGACTGACTCTCTGACTCTCACCGACTGACTCTCTCTCTCTCTCTCTCTCTCTCTCTCTCACTGACTGTCTCTCTCTCTCTCACTGACTGTCTCTCTCTCTCTCACTGACTGTCTCTCTCTCTCACTGACTGTCTCTCTCTCTCACTGACTGTCTCTCTCTCTCTCACTGACTGACTCTCTCTCTCACTGACTGACTCTCTCTCTCACTGACTGACTCTCTCTCTCTCTCTCTCACTGACTGACTCTCTCTCTCACTGACTGACTCTCTCACTCTCTCTCACTGACTGACTCTCACACTCTCTCACTGACTGACTCTCACTCTCTCTCACTGACTGACTGACTCTCTCTCTCTTACTGACTGACTCTCTCTCTCTCACTGACTGACTCTATCTCTCTCACTGACTGACTCTCTCTCTCTCTGACTGACTCTCTCTCTCTCACTGACTGACTCTCTCTCTCTCACTGACTGACTCTCTCTCTCTCACTGACTGACTCGCTCTCTCTCACTGACTGACTCGCTCTCTCTCACTGACTGACTCTCTCTCTCACTGACTGACTCTCTCTCTCACTGACTGACTCTCTCTCTCACTGACTGACTCTCTCACTCTCTCTCTCACTGACTGACTCTCTCACTCTCTCTCACTGACTGACACTCACACTCTCTCACTGACTGACTCTCACTCTCTCTCACTGACTGACTCTCACTCTCTCTCACTGACTGACTGACTCTCTCACTGACTGACTGACTCTCTCACTGACTGACTGACTCTCTCTCTCTTACTGACTGACTCTCTCTCTCTCACTGACTGACTCTCTCTCTCTCACTGACTGACTCTCTCTCTCTCACTGACTGACTCTCTCTCACTGACTGACTCTCTCTCTCTCTCACTGACTGACTCGCTCTCTCTCACTGACTGACTCGCTCTCTCTCACTGACTGACTCTCTCTCTCACTGACTGACTCTCTCACTCTCTCTCACTGACTGACACTCACACTCTCTCACTGACTGACTCTCACTCTCTCTCACTGACTGACTCTCACTCTCTCTCACTGACTGACTGACTCTCTCACTGACTGACTGACTCTCTCTTACTGACTGACTCTCTCTCTCTCTCTCACTGACTGACTGACTCTCTCACTCTCTCACTGACTGACTAACTGACTCTCTCACTGACTGTTATACAGGTACTATTTCCCAACCTTCACCCTCCTGTTATTTATGCCCCCCATAACAAAAAAAACCATAACAAGCAACCATTGGGACAGGCAGATAGAAGTTGCCAGCATTGAAAGGACAAAAAAAAACTCAAGACATTATTTATTGTTAATACTTTTTTAATATGGTCGTTCAGTTGTTCATAATGCTTTCTTGGTCATATATAAGGTAACAAAAATGCTTCTGACGCTTCTTTATTATAACTTTTCAGCATGCTGCAGACTTCTGTACTGCACAGCTTAACCCCTTGACCGCGATCGGAATTCTGCTCGTGTGCTGGACATTCCGATCGCGGGTGTGGTCGTGACGAGCTCAGCTCATCATGCGCACAGCGCTACCGCACAGCATGACGAGCTGAGCTCGTCACGCGCATCGAAGGGGTTAAAGACATAGGCAAAGTCAATATCTCTGGCTAAACACTTATAAGGTCCCAAAAGCGAGACCTATTGGCTATGCCAATGCTTGTTTAGGATGTTGTTGGGAGCGATGCCGCCCACTCTTTGCTTTGGGTGAAATCATGGAGGGCAGCAGCAGGCATTAGCAGTGGCAGAGCGGGCTGGAAGAAGGAGCCGCGAGGCAGAGACGGCGCCTGGGCTCAGAGGCAGCGGCAGAGCAGCGGCAGCCAGGCCAGCTCAGGGGGTTTCAGTGCTTCGCCTGACTTCGGTCTCGCATTTGCGAGAGTTTAAGCAATTAGCATTGTAAATGACAATGCCTTTTATTTATGATTTAAAAACCTAAACATAAATAAAAGGCATTGTCATTTACAATGCCAATTGCTTAAACTCGCGTAAATGTGAGACCTATTGCATTGCAAATGCTTGTTTTGTATGTTTCTTTTGTTACATGTAAAACACACTCTAGAACAGTATTGCAAAGCCATTGGCACTGCATTAAGTAAAATATACCTGGCTTGTTCCTGTGATAAGGGACTGTCAAACCGGTGTGCATCCGGCACAGACTACCATCTGATACCACATAGTATAACAGGCATATGTCAATGTACACTGGAGAACCTGAACCCCTAATCAGAGGGTGAGTTGGCCTCAAATATCATCTGCTTAGAGGGTGGTGGAGAATCCAAGAGCCTTTGTAACCCGAGGTCCTACTCTCTGGTGAAGATGTCACTGGATGCTCTGTCTTCATTTGTGCCTAGTAGACTGTGTTTGCCTGCTTTTGCCAAGATGCCTGGACTACCACACTCGTGGTGTGTGCAGTTTGTGTCTGCGTCCTCTGAGAACCGATGGACCTTGGGATACAGACAAATGGTTCCCCCACAGACTCTCCTGGGTGGGTGTGTATGTTGTACTCCATAGTGGATCTTCAAACATGACCTCAAACCGATCAACCAAGCAACTGTGCTGCAGTCACTGAGTGCTCCCATAAAGGTTCTCCACCAGCACAGGAATGTTTTATATTGAAAGATCAATAAGAAAAAAAAAGAAAATATGGTTTTCATTGATTTTGATTTTTTTAGGATTTTGGGTGGAATGCAGGCAAATTCCCTCTTCTCTCCATCATGTTTTTGAAAAGGAGGCTGCCCATACTCTCCTACTTTTACCATTTTCTTCATTAGTCCTTGCTTTTGCAGTAAATGTTCGCTATCTTATTTTGTTACCAACCTACTTTTGCTACTCTTGCTGTGCTTTTCCTAACATACCTCAAACTCCAAGCAATATTGTGCATGATTGGCACTCTTGAATTTCTGCTGCTTTCTGACAAACTTGCCCTTGGTTACCTACAACACTGAATAATGCATGTGCATAAAAAGGTCTTGGGATATAAATTATGTTCTTGCAATTTTGCCTGATTATCCCCCAAATAGTGCAATTATCACTGAATACAAATGAGGGACCATGAAGAAACCATCCCAGATAGCAACTGATCCCAAAAGTGATCAAGCAATCAATTTCGATTGACATGCACATAAAATTTAAAGTGTGCAAAATGAACAAAAAAGATGGAAGGGGGTTTAGTAAAAATGATGAAGCTCTTCAAACTGCCTAAAGCATGGTGTCTTATTGATGTGTAGAAGACAGAACTACAAAATTTCGTTAGACCGTATGGGGTGATTTAGAGTTTGGTTAGAAGGGACAACTGCCATAACTTGGCATAACTGCTCCTCCTACCAAATACGGGTTTCCCCTGGCAGAGAATCAACCTGCTCTACCATTGGAAAACCTCTACTGGCAGGTCCTCCGTCATAGGGATGCCTGCTTGAGAGCATTAGAAAGCCTGGTTTATTTTGGGTGGGCAGCCAAACACACCTTTTTCTTGTCCTTGTAGATATTTCATCCATGTACGTTTATGTTTAGTGCAATAGAGTAAATCTATCCTTAATTACTTCAACTGTGTTTTTGTTGTCAATATTTTGCTAAGATATTTCTGTGGCGCGATACTTAGTATTCGATATTCTGGTAGTATAAACTGTGACATAGTGGTGAGTCAGCATTCAAGGTTTGCCAAAAGTGCTTCTACTCCACCGGTTGTAGCACTTTTTTCATATGATCTTTGCTGACATGGTGGGGAGCCTTAAGTATGGGTGGCAGTTATCTGCCAGAATGGTGGTTGTGATGGACTCTGCTGACTGGGTGGAACGGTAGGACACCTATCATACTTTTAAAGGACTTGTTTGTTTTGATCCAATGATGTTAAGAAGTGGTCACTTGTCAATGAAAATGTTTATGACACCATTTCCGCTTATGAAGCTATTCTGAAGAGAAACACTCCTTTACGTACTATGAGTGGTGAAGACAATCACCTGTAATAGTTCTTCTTTACTACATGTGAC
This sequence comes from Calotriton arnoldi, assembly GCA_963921515.1. Classification (NCBI taxonomy): domain Eukaryota; kingdom Metazoa; phylum Chordata; class Amphibia; order Caudata; family Salamandridae; genus Calotriton; species Calotriton arnoldi. Next base: position 154,611 of record CAWUFW010017008.1, read on the forward strand.
GTTAAAGACATTTTTTCCACATTCTTTTTACTCGCAAAAATACTGGCATTGTTGGTAGATTGCAACAATAAAAGCATATCACAGAGGATTATGATATAATATGGCATGTGATGCCTTCTCATTAGCTTTATTGCACCTTTTAATGTTATCCTTGATGTACAAAAGACAGTTAGGAGAATGGGGAATTTACGCTTCACCCCTCTTTCTTGGCTGCATGTCGGGTTGGCACCTTGTCAGAACGTCATGCTTATGCCACGGACTTCCATTGACAACCTATTGTTTACAGGAAATTGGTTTGATTCATTTGAATCAATTTGATTAACCATGCCATGTAATAATTTTTTATTTTTTTTAAATTTCTTTTTATAAAATTTTTCAAGAAAAACATACGACCAAACTTTGATTACGGAAGGTAACAGTCGTTGGCCCATACACAGATGGGGATCTCGGTTTGTCATACAGTGTGTTCGAGCATTTCCGATTAATCTACAGTCATGAATAATAACATGAAAAACAAAAAAGGAAAAAGGAAAAGAAAAAAAACAAAAAAGAATTATACATTACTACAAAATAAATACTATGGAGCAATTGTGCAAATAATTTGTAACAGGAAAGCACACAACTTGAAACATAGAGTCCAGTTTAGAGTTGGGAGGGCGACCAACCATATGCTAGTGAAGCAGAGGTAATAACCTCCACTTTCGTAGCTGATACCATCCACCATATTTAGAGATCTCTGCTAGCCTGGCAGAGGTCTCTGTGCCTTCAAAGGAGTCCCACCACGGTTGGGGCTTTAAAGGCACAAAAATATGCTGAAGGGCCACCATATTTCCAGCAGCCCACTTAGTAAACTTTCTTGTTTTTGCAAAAAATAAAATACAAATGGCCTTAACATCCTGAGAGTTTTCTCACATGGTGTGGGAGTAATTATTTTCTGTTTGCCACCACCAGGCTTTGCCTGTAAGTCCCTAACTGAAAAAGTGCATTAGAGAGTTTGCTCTTAATAAGGAGGAGATCTCATCTACTTAAATTGATGGCCTCAAATCAGTGTAAGGTTTTTGCCTGGCATAGTCAGTGGGGACACTGTTGGCAGAAACATGACAGTCTGCCCAACTCTAAATACAGTGGGTCGAATGTCAGGGTGGCGGACAGGGTACAAACATGGTGGAGTTCCCTGTCTGCCAAACTCTAAATAACCCTCAAAGTGTCCTGGTGATTTGGTGCACATCTTTACACAAGTGCATCTCCCACACCCCTAGCAGTAGGCTAAGCGAGTCAAGTGTTATTAAAATGACTGTGATTTCTTTGATGATATCTAGTACAGACAAAAAATGTGTCTAGAAGTTGTATGATAGAATATCAGGAATAACAATATCATGAAACCAGAATATCATGTTAAAAATATCCTCTACAAAAATATAGATTTAACATACCTTCAACATAAACATTGTACCAAAATATAGTGGAACAAAATATCATCAAAAGGTAAGAATATCGAATTTTTAATATATATAGCATTATAAGAAATACATTTAAAATATTAAAGTATGAAATCATAATATAATTATAAATAACTAGTTTTAATGAGCAACGTTACAAAACTATTTACACATACATATATACATTTGCATATGTATGTTTATATATATATTTTTTTAATCTAACAAGAAATAAACAAATGTTAACATATATTATATTAAATAAATTAACAAAAACAAGATTATAAATTAACAAATATAGACATAACCAAAAAATATAAGTAACCTAATTTAAAGACTAAATATGAATTTTAAAAAATGTTTTTAATTATTACTGTGAACTAAATATGATATATATATATATATATATATTCACTGAAAAAACCATAGGTTTCAGGCACGTTATAGTTAGAAATTAGCATTTAAAAAACCTTTGAAATTCTCTGAAAAAAACCATAGGTTTCAGACACATTATAGTTAGAAATTAGCATTTAAAAAACCTTTGAAATTCACTGAAAAAACCATAGGTTTTAGGGACAGTTATAGTTAGTTGGACATTGCACTCATACAAAACCCGTGAAATTCCCCTGTTATAGTTAGTTCAGCTAACTATAACTCGCGCCCCATAATGCACTGCTGATGACGTCACATATTACATCACTCATGACATGGTCAGTGACATCACTGATGACATCACTGATGACATCTCAAATGACATCACTGATGACATCATCCAGTGACTGTGTTTCTGTAAAGTTTAAATATGTTTAATATATATAGGGAAAGGCGTATTGAAGAATGAGTGGGTGTATAAGTGTCTGAATGGATGATTTAGTACGTGAGTGACTGACTCTACAAGTGAGTGATTAAACGTATCTTACTGAATGCATGGGTTAGTGACTAAACTGTGTGAATGTCTGTATCCGTCTGTTTGTTGGTGTGTAAGTGGATGCATGGATTTGCGAATAGCTACATGAGTGTCTATATGGGTTATTGATTGGTTCTCTGAGTATCTGTATGGCTGCCTGAGTGTTTGTGTGGGTGGGGTGTGTGACTCTATACATAGATGTGTGAGTGGGTGATTCACTGGGTGCATGATTTCAAGAGTGCATCTGTGATGGACTGCTTGGGTGAGTGTGTGTATGGGTGTGTTAGTGAGTGAATGTATATCTCAGTGGTACATGTGCGAGTAACTACATATGTAAAAGGCAGTATATATGTGTGTTGGAGTATTTAAATGGCTATAAGTGAGAGTGTGTTATTGTGAGAGTGGCTGTATGGATGCGTGTGTGCTTGTATCAGTTATTGTATAAGAGCGTAAGAATGTGCTAGTATTTGTATGAGTAAGTGAGCTGGTGTGTGTATAACTGTATAGGTGAGTAAATGGGTGTGTGATTAATTTTTTGCATGACTGACTAGGTGTGTGAGTACCTCTATGGATGAGTGGCGGTGTGTCAGTGTTTATATAGGTGTATGAGTGCATATGATAGTCCTGTACTGAGTGACTAAGTATGAGTGACTGTACAGGTGAGTGAGTGGATGTGTGTGTAGACCTAAGAATCAGTGAGTGGGTATGTAGTTTTTGGTGTTGGAGTGTCTATGGTTTTGAGAATGGCAGTCTGTAATTTAGAGTGGGTGTATCAAAAGTTATATTAGGGTGTGAGAAGATGCATGAAATTATCACATGGATGATGTCATCAGTGATGTCATTTGAGATGTCATCAGTGATGTCATCAGTGATGTCACTGACCATGTCATGAGTGATGTAATATGTGACGTCATCAGCAGTGCATTGCGGGGCGCGAGTTATAGTTAGCTGAACTAACTATAACAGGGGAATTTCACGGGTTTTGTATGAGTGCAATGTCCAACTAACTATAACTGTCCCTAAAACCTATGGTTTTTTCAGTGAATTTCAAAGGTTTTTAAATGCTAATTTCTAACTATAATGTGTCTGAAACCTATGGTTTTTTTCAGAGAATTTCAAAGGTTTTTTAAATGCTAATTTCTAACTATAACGTGCCTGAAACCTATGGTTTTTTCAGTGAATTTCAAAGGTTTTTTAAATGCTAATTTCTAACTATAACGTGCCTGAAACCTATGGTTTTTTCAGTGAATTTCAAAGGTTTTTAAATGCTAGTTTCTAACTATGCCAACAGAGGTAGGACATGTGAAGAAAGAAGAAAAAACGCACAGAAAGAAGCAAAAGATGTGCAGAAAGAACCAACAGAGGAGCAGAAAGAGGCCTTGTTGCAAAATCATCCTGTGCCCACAACTTTTTCAGACGGGTACTGGTGGTAACTGACTCTGACTAACCAGAGCCAGTGCGCGTTTGCACAGTGGTGAAGGGAGGGGGCCTGAGGTGACATGTGTGCAAACGCGCCCGTGGCGCGTTTTAAGTTGCAGGATTAAGTCCCCTTGAATCCTGAGGGTCCCTGGGGCCCAACTAGCCCCCAGGTACCTACAGTTAGGACCACAGAGCTGAGTTGCAGAGAGGCGTTCCGAGGCCACGCACCTTTTTCACCTCTCTGCAACGCAACTCTGTTGTGCTTACTGAAGGTACCTGGTGGGCTAGTTGGCCCCCAGGATTCAAAGGAATTAACTCCCCAACTTAAAACGCACCACAGGGCGTGTTTGCGCACATGTCACCTGAGGCCCCGCCCCCTCCCTTCACCACTGTGCAAACGCGCCCCGTGGCGCGTTTTAAGTTGGGGATTAGGTCACCTTGAATCCTGAGAGTCCCTGGGGCCCAACTAGCCCACCAGGTACTTCCAGTAAGCACCACAGGCCTGCGTTGCAACGCCTGTAACAAATTGTGCAGTTGTGTTTAGGTAGTGAAGAGGGTCGTGCTGGGGGTAGTGTTTTAGGGTTTAGGGTAGTGCAGTGGTGTTTGTGTAGTGTAGGGGGTCATGCTGGGGGTAGATTTAGGGTTTAGGGTAGTGCAGTGGTGTTTGGGTAGTGTAGGGAGTCATGCTGGGGGAGTGTTTTAGGGTTTAGGGTAGTGCAGTGGTGTTTGGGTAGTGTAGGGGATACTGCTGGGGGTAGTGTTTTAGGGTTTAGGGTAGTGCAATGGTGTTTGGGTAGTGTAGGGGGTATGGCTGGGGGTAGTGTTTTAGGGTTTAGGGTAGTGCAGTGGTGTTTGGGTAGAATAGGGGGTACTGCTGGGGGTAGTGTTTTATGGTTTAGGGTAGTGCAGTGGTGTTTGGTAGTGTAGGGGTTCGTGCTGGGGTAGTTTTTAGGGTTTAGGGTAGTGCAGTGGTGTTTGAGTAGTGTAGGAGGTCGTGGTTTAGGGTAGTGCAGTGGTCTTTGGGTAGTGTAGGGGTTCGTGCTGGGGTAGTTTTTAGGGTTTAGGGTAGTGCAGTGGTGTTTGAGTAGTGTAGGAGGTCGTGTTTTAGGGTTTAGGGTAGTGCAGTGGTCTTTGGGTAGTGTAGGGAGTCGTGCGGGGGTAGTGTTTTAGGGATTAGGGTAGTGCATTGGTATTTGGGTAGTGTAGGGGGTCATGCGGGGGTAGTGTTTTAGGGTTTAGGGCAGTGCAGTGGTGTTTAGGTAGTGTAGGGGGTCGTGCTGGGGGAGTGTTTTAGGGTTTAGGGCAGTGCAGTGGTGTTCGGGTAGTGTAGGGGGTCGTGCTGGGGGAGTGTTTTAGGGTTTAGGGCAGTGCAGTCGTGTTCGGGTAGTGTAGGGGGTCGTGCTGGGGGGAGTATTTTAGGGTTTAGGGAAGTGCAGTGGTGTTCGGGTAGTGTAGGGGGTCATGCTGGGGGTAGTGTTCTAGGGTTTAGGGCAGTGCAGTGGTGTTCGGGCAGTGTAGGGGGTCGTGCTGGGGGTGGTGTTTTAGGGTTTAGGGCAGTTCAGTGGTGTTCGGACAGTGTAGGGGGTCGTGCTGGGGGTGGTGTTTCAGGGTTTAGGGCAGTGCAGTGGTGTTCGGGCAGTGTAGGGGGTCGTGCAGGGGTGGTGTTTCAGGGTTTAGGGCAGTGCAGTGGTGTTCGGGTAGTGTAGGGGGTCATGCTGGGGGTAGTGTTCTAGGGTTTAGGACAGTGCAGTGGTGTTCGGGCAGTGTAGGGGGTCGTGCTGGGGGTGGTGTTTTAGGGTTTAGGGCAGTGCAGTGGTGTTCGGACAGTGTAGGGGGTCGTGCTGGGGGTGGTGTTTCAGGGTTTAGGGCAGTGGTGTTCGGGCAGTGTAGGGGGTCATGCTGGGGGTGGTGTTTCAGGGTTTGGGGCAGTGCAGTGGTGTTCGAGCAGTAAAGGGGTCGTGCTGGGGGTGGTGTTTCAGGGTTTAGGGCAGTGCAGTGGTGGTCCGGCAGTGTAGGGGGTCATGCAGGGGGTGGTGTTTCAGGGTTTAGTGCAGTGGTGTTCGGGCAGTGTAGGGGGTCGTGCTGGGGTGGTGTTTCAGGGTTTAGGGCAGTGCAGTGGTGTTCGGGCAGTGTAGGGTGTCGTGCTGAGGGGTGGTGTTTCAGGGTTTAGGGCAGTGTAGTAGTGTTTGGGCAGTGTAGGGGGTCGTGCTGGGGGGAGTGTTTTAGGGTTTAGGGCAGTGCAGTCGTGTTCGGGTAGTGTAGGGGGTCGGGCTGGGGGAAGTATTTTAGGGTTTAGGGTAGTGCAGTGGTGTTCGGGTAGTGTAGGGGGTCATGCTGGGGGTAGTGTTCTAGGGTTTAGGGCAGTGCAGTGGTGTTCGGACAGTGTAGGGGTAGTGCTGGGGGTGGTGTTTTAGGGTTTAGGGCAGTGCAGTGGTGTTCGGGCAGTGTAGGGGGTCGTCTTGGGGGTGGTGTTTCAGGGTTTAGGGCAGTGCAGTGGTGTTCAGGCAGTGTAGGGGGTCGTGCAGGGGTGGTGTTTCAGGGTTTAGGGCAGTGCAGTGGTGTTCGGGCAGTGTAGGGGGTCATGCAGGGGTGGTGTTTCAGGGTTTAGGGCAGTGGTGTTCGGGCAGTGTAGGGGGTCATGCTGGGGGTGGTGTTTCAGGGTTTAGGGCAGTGCAGTGGCGTTCGAGCAGTAAAGGGGGTCATGCTGGGGGTGGCGTTTCAGGGTTTAGGGCAGTGCAGTGGTGTTCGGGCAGTGTAGGGGGCGGTGCAAGGGGTGGTGTTTCAGGGTTTAGGGCAGTGCAGTGGTGTTCGGGCAGTGTAGGGGGTGGGGCAGGGGGTGGTGTTTCAGGGTTTAGGGCAGTGCAGTGGTGTTCGGGCATTGTAGGGGGTGGTGCTGGGGCTGCTGTTTCAGGGTTTAGGGCAGTGCAGTGGTGTTCGGGCAGTGTAGGGGGTCGTGCTGGGGCTGGTGTTTCAGGGTTTAGGGCAGTGCAGTGGTGTTCGGGCAGTGTAGGGGGTCGTGCTGGGGCTGGTGTTTCAGGGTTTAGGGCAGTGCAGTGGTGTTCGGGCAGTGTAGGGGGTCATGCTGGGGCTGGTGTTTCAGGGTTTAGGGCAGTGCAGTGGTGTTCGGGCAGTGTAGGGGGTCTTGCTGGGGCTGGTGTTTCAGAGTCTAGGGCAATGCAGTGGTGTTCGGGCAGTGTAGGGGGTCTTGCTGGGGCTGGTGTTTCAGGGTTTAGGGCAGTGCAGTGGTGTTCGGGCAGTGTAGGGGGTCGTGCTGGGGCTAGTGTTTCAGGGTTTAGGGCAGAGCAATTGTGCTCAGGCAGTGTAGGGGTTGTGCTGGGGGTGATGTTTCAGGGTTTATGGCAGTGCAGTGGTGTTAGGGCAGTGTAGGGGGTCATGCTGGGGGTAGTGTTCTAGGGTTTAGGGCAGTGCAGTGGTGTTCGGGCAGTGTAGGGGGTCGTGCTGGGGGTGGTGTTTTAGGGTTTAGGGCAGTGCAGTCGTGTTCGGGTAGTGTAGGGGGTCGTGCTGGGGGAGTATTTTAGGATTTAGGGTAGTGCAGTGGTGTTCGGGTAGTGTAGGGGGTCATGCTGGGGGTAGTGTTCTAGGGTTTAGGGCAGTGCAGTGGTGTTCGGGCAGTGTAGGGGGTTGTGCTGGGGGTGGTGTTTTAGGGTTTAGGGCAGTGCAGTGGTGTTCGGACAGTGTACGGGGTCGTGCTGGGGGTGGTGTTTCAGGGTTTAGGGCAGTGCAGTGGTGTTCGGGCAGTGTAGGGGGTCGTGCAGGGGTGGTGTTTCAGGGTTTAGGGCAGTGCAGTGGTGTTCGGGTAGTGTAGGGGGTCATGCTGGGGGTAGTGTTCTAGGGTTTAGGACAGTGCAGTGGTGTTCGGGCAGTGTAGGGGGTCGTGCTGGGGGTGGTGTTTTAGGGTTTAGGGCAGTGCAGTGGTGTTCGGACAGTGTAGGGGGTCGTGCTGGGGGTGGTGTTTCAGGGTTTAGGGCAGTGCAGTGGTGTTCGGGCAGTGTAGGGGGTCGTGCAGGGGTGGTGTTTCAGGGTTTAGGGCAGTGGTGTTCGGGCAGTGTAGGGGGTCATGCTGGGGGTGGTGTTTCAGGGTTTGGGGCAGTGCTGTGGTGTTTGAGCAGTAAAGGGGGTTGTGCTGGGGGTGGTGTTTCAGGGTTTAGGGCAGTGCAGTGGTGGTCCGGCAGTGTAGGGGGTCGTGCAGGGGGTGGTGTTTCAGGGTTTCGTGCAGTGGTGTTCGGGCAGTGTAGGGGGTCGTGCTGGGGTGGTGTTTCAGGGTTTAGGGCAGTGCAGTGGTGTTCGGGCAGTGTAGGGTGTCGTGCTGAGGGGTGGTGTTTCAGGGTTTAGGGCAGTGCAGTAGTGTTTGGGCAGTGTAGGGGGTCGTGCTGGGGGAGTGTTTTAGGGTTTAGGGCAGTGCAGTCGTGTTCGGGTAGTGTAGGGGGTCGTGCTGGGGGAAGTATTTTAGGGTTTAGGGTAGTGCAGTGGTGTTCGGGTAGTGTAGGGGTCATGCTGGGGGTAGTGTTCTAGGGTTTAGGGCAGTGCAGTGGTGTTCGGGCAGTGTAGGGGGTCGTGCTGGGGGTGGTGTTTTAGGGTTTAGGGCAGTGCAGTGGTGTTCGGGCAGTGTAGGGGGTCGTCTTGGGGGTGGTGTTTCAGGGTTTAGGGCAGTGCAGTGGTGTTCGGGCAGTGTAGGGGGTCGTGCAGGGGGTGGTGTTTCAGGGTTTAGGGCAGTGCAATGTTGTTCGGGCAGTGTAGGGGGTCGTGCAGGGGTGGTGTTTCAGGGTTTAGGGCAGTGGTGTTCGGGCAGTGTAGGGGGTCATGCAGGGGTGGTGTTTCAGGGTTTAGGGCAGTGCAGTAGTGTTTGGGCAGTGTAGGGGGTCGTGCTGGGGGAGTGTTTTAGGGTTTAGGGCAGTGCAGTCGTGTTCGGGTAGTGTAGGGGGTCGTGCTGTGGGAAGTATTTTAGGGTTTAGGGTAGTGCAGTGGTGTTCGGGTAGTGTAGGGGGTCATGCTGGGGGTAGTGTTCTAGGGTTTAGGGCAGTGCAGTGGTGTTCGGGCAGTGTAGGGGGCGGTGCAGGCGGTGGTGTTTCAGGGTTTAGGGCAGTGCAGTGGTGTTCGGGCAGTGTAGGGGGTGGTGCAGGGGGTGGTGTTTCAGGGTTTAGGGCAGTGCAGTGGTGTTCGGGCATTGTAGGGGGTGGTGCTGGGGCTGCTGTTTCAGGGTTTAGGGCAGTGCAGTGGTGTTCGGGCAGTGTAGGGGGTCGTGCTGGGGCTGGTGTTTCCGGGTTTAGGGCAGTGCAGTGGTGTTCGGGCAGTGTAGGGGGTCGTGCTGGGGCTGGTGTTTCAGGGTTTAGTGCAGTGGTGTTCGGGCAGTGTAGGGGGTCATGCTGGGGCTGGTGTTTCAGGGTTTAGGGCAGTGCAGTGGTGTTCGGCCAGTGTAGGGGGTCTTGCTGGGGCTGGTGTTTCAGAGTCTAGGGCAATGCAGTGGTGTTCGGGCAGTGTAGGGGGTCTTGCTGGGGCTGGTGTTTCAGGGTTTAGGGCAGTGCAGTGGTGTTCGGGCAGTGTAGGGGGTCGTGATGGGGCTAGTGTTTCAGGGTTTAGGGCAGAGCAATGGTGCTCAGGCAGTGTAGGGGGTTGTGCTGGGGGTGATGTTTCAGGGTTTATGGCAGTGCAGTGGTGTTAGGGCAGTGTAGGGGGTCGTGCTTGGGGTGGTGTTTCAGGGTTTAGGGCAGTGCAGTGGTGTTCCGGCAGTGTAGGGGGTCGTGCAGGGGTGGTGTTTCAGGGTTTAGTGCAGTGGTGTTCGTGCAGTGTAGGGGGTCTTGCTGGGGTTGTGTTTCAGGGTTTAGGGCAGTGCAGTGGTGTTCGGGCAGTGTAGGGTGTCGTGCTGAGGGGTGGTGTTTCAGGGTTTAGGGCAGTGCAGTAGTGTTTGGGCAGTGTAGGGGGTCGTGCAGGGGGTGGTGTTTCAGGGTTTAGGGCAGTGCAGTGGTGTTCGGCCAGTGTAGGTAGTCTTGCTGGGGGTGGTGTTTCAGGGTTTAGGGCAGTGCAGTAGTTTTCGGGCAGTGTAGGCGGTCGTGCTGGGGCTGGTGTTTCAGGGTTTAGGGCAGTGCAGTGGTGTTCGGGCAGTGTACGGGGTTGTGCTGGGGCTGGTGTTTCAGGGTTTAGGGCAGTGCAGTGGTGTGCGGGCAGTGTACGGGGTTGTGCTGGGGCTGGTGTTTCAGGGTTTAGGGCAGTGCAGTGGTGTTCCGGCAGTGTAGGGGGTCGTGCAGGGGATGGTGTTTCAGGGTTTAGTGCAGTGGTGTTCGTGTAGTGTAGGGGGTCTTGCTGGGGTGGTGTTTCAGGGTTTAGGGCAGTGCAGTGGTGTTCGGGCAGTGTAGGGTGTCGTGCTGAGGGGTGGTGTTTCAGGGTTTAGGGCAGTGCAGTAGTGTTTGGGCAGTGTAGGGGGTCGTGCAGGGGGTGGTGTTTCAGGGTTTAGGGCAGTGCAGTGGTGTTTGGCCAGTGTAGGTAGTCTTGCTGGGGGTGGTGTTTCAGGGTTTAGGGCAGTGCAGTAGTTTTCGGGCAGTGTACGGGGTTGTGCTGGGGCTGGTGTTTCAGGGTTTAGGGCAGTGCAGTGGTGTGCGGGCAGTGTACGGGGTTGTGCTGGGGCTGGTGTTTCAGGGTTTAGTGCAGTGGTGTTCGGGCAGTGTAGGGGGTCGTGCTGGGGGTGGTGTTTCAGGGTTTAGGGCAGTGCAGTGGTGTTTGGGCAGTGTAGGGGGTCGTGCTGGGGCTGGTGTTTCAGGGTTTAGGGCAGTGCAGTGGTGTTCGGGCAGTGTAGGGGGTCGTGCTGGGGCTGGTGTTTCAGGGTTTTGGGCAGAGCAGTGGTGTTCGGGCAGTGTAGGGGGTCGTGCTGGGGGTGGTGTTTCAGGGTTTAGAGCAGTGCAGTGGTGTTCGGGCAGTGTAGGGGGTCTTGCTGGGGGTGGTGTTTCAGGGTTTAGGGCAGTGCAGTGGTGTTCGTGCAGTGTAGGGGGTCTTGCTGGGGGTGGTGTTTCAGGGTTTAGGGCAGTGGTGTTCGGGCAGTGTAGGGGGTCTTGCTCGGGGTAGTGTTTCAGGGTTTAGGGCAGTGCAGTGGTGTTCGGTGCAGTATAGGGGGTCGTGCTGGGGATGGTGTTTCTGGGTTTAGGGCAGTGCAGTAGTGTTCGGGCAGTGTAGGATGTCGTGCAGGGGTGGTGTTTCAGGGTTTAGGGGCAGTGCAGTGGTGTTTTGGCAGTGTAGGGGGTCATGCTGGGGGTGGGGTTTCAAGGTAGTGCAGTGGTGTTCGGGCAGTGTAGGGGGTCGTGCTGGGGCTGGTGTTTCAGGGTTTAGGGCAGTGCAGTGGTGTTCGGGCAGTGTAGGGGGTCTTGCTGGGGGTGGTGTTTCAGGGTTTAGGGCAGTGCAGTGGTGTTCGGGCAGTGTAGGGGGTCTTGCTGGGGGTGGTGTTTCAGGGTTTAGGGCAGTGCAGTGGTGTTCGGGCAGTGTAGGGGGTCTTGCTGGGGGTGGTGTTTCAGGGTTTAGGGCAGTGGTGTTCGGGCAGTGTAGGGGGTCTTGCTGGGGGTGATGTTTCAGGGTTTAGGGCAGTGCAGTGGTGTTCGGGCAGTGTAGGGGGTCTTGCTGGGGGTAGTGTTTCAGGGTTTAGGGCAGTGCAGTGGTGTTCGTGCAGTATAGGGGGTCGTGCTGGGGATGGTGTTTCTGGGTTTAGGGCAGTGCAGTAGTGTTCGAGCAGTGTAGGGGGTTGTCCAGGGGGTGGTGTTTCAGAGTTTAGGGCAGTGCAGTGGTGTTCGGGCAGTGTAGGGGGTCACGCTGGGGGTGGTGTTTCAGGGTTTAGGGCAGTGCAGTGGTGTTCGGGCAGTGTAGGGGGTCATGCACGGGGTGGTGTTTCAGGGTTTAGGGCAGTGCAGTGGTGTTCGGGCAGTGTAGGGTGTTGTGCTGGGGCTGGTGTTTCAGGGTTCAGGGCAGTGCAGTAGTGTTCGAGCAGTGTAGGGGGTTGTGCAGGGGTGGTGTTTCAGGGTTTAGGGCAGTGCAGTGGTGTTCGGGCAGTGTAGGGGGTCATGCACGGGGTGGTGTTTCAGGGTTTAGGGCAGTGCAGTGGTGTTCGGGCAGTGTAGGGTGTTGTGCTGGGGCTGGTGTTTCAGGGTTCAGGGCAGTGCAGTGGTGTGCGGGCAGTGTACGGGGTTGTGCTGGGGCTGGTGTTTCAGGGTTTAGGGCAGTGCAGTGGTGTTCCGGCAGTGTAGGGGGTCGTGCAGGGGGTGGTGTTTCAGGGTTTAGTGCAGTGGGGGTTCGTGCAGTGTAGGGGGTCTTGCTGGGGTGGTGTTTCAGGGTTTAGGGCAGTGCAGTGGTGTTCGGGCAGTGTAGGGTGTCGTGCTGAGGGGTGGTGTTTCAGGGTTTAGGGCAGTGCAGTAGTGTTTGGGCAGTGTAGGGGGTCGTGCAGGGGTGGTGTTTCAGGGTTTAGGGCAGTGCAGTGGTGTTCGGCCAGTGTAGGTAGTCTTGCTGGGGGTGGTGTTTCAGGGTTTAGGGCAGTGCAGTAGTTTTCGGGCAGTGTAGGCGGTTGTGCTGGGGCTGGTGTTTCAGGGTTTAGGGCAGTGCAGTGGTGTTCGGGCAGTGTACGGGGTTGTGCTGGGGCTGGTGTTTCAGGGTTTAGGGCAGTGCAGTGGTGTGCGGGCAGTGTACGGGGTTGTGCTGGGGCTGGTGTTTCAGGGTTTAGTGCAGTGGTGTTCGGGCAGTGTAGGGGGTCGTGCTGGGGGTGGTGTTTCAGGGTTTAGGGCAGTGCAGTGGTGTTCGGGCAGTGTAGGGGGTCGTGCTGGGGCTGGTGTTTCAGGGTTTAGGGCAGTGCAGTGGTGTTCGGGCAGTGTAGGGGGTCGTGCTGGGGATGGTGTTTCAGGGTTTTGGGCAGAGCAGTGGTGTTCGGGCAGTGTAGGGGGTCGTGCTGGGGCTGGTGTTTCAGGGTTTAGGGCAGTGCAGTGGTGTTCGGGCAGTGTAGGGGGTCTTGCTGGGGGTGGTGTTTCAGGGTTTAGGGCAGTGGTGTTCGGGCAGTGTAGGGGGTCTTGCTGGGGGTGATGTTTCAGGGTTTAGGGCAGTGCAGTGGTGTTCAGGCAGTGTAGGGGGTCTTGCTGGGGGTAGTGTTTCAGGGTTTAGGGCAGTGCAGTGGTGTTCGTGCAGTATAGGGGGTCGTGCTGGGGATGGTGTTTCTGGGTTTAGGGCAGTGCAGTAGTGTTCGGGCAGTGTAGGATGTCGTGCAGGGGGTGGTGTTTCAGGGTTTAGGGGCAGTGCAGTGGTGTTTTGGCAGTGTAGGGGGTCATGCTGGGGGTGGGGTTTCAGGGTTTAGGGCAGTACAGTGGTGTTCGGGCAGTGTAGGGGGTCGTGCAGGGGGTGGTGTTTCAGGGTAGTGCAGTGGTGTTCGGGCAGTGTAGGGGGTCATGCTGGGGCTGGTGTTTCAGGGTTTAGGGCAGTGCAGTGGTGTTCGGGCAGTGTAGGGGGTCTTGCTGGGGGTGGTGTTTCAGGGTTTAGGGCAGTGCAGTGGTGTTCGGGCAGTATAGGGGGTCTTGCTGGGGGTCGTGTTTCAGGGTTTAGGGCAGTGGTGTTCGGGCAGTGTAGGGGGTCTTGCTGGGGGTGATGTTTTAGGGTTTAGGGCAGTGCAGTGGTGTTCGGGCAGTGTAGGGGGTCTTGCTGGGGGTAGTGTTTCAGGGTTTAGGGCAGTGCAGTGGTGTTCGTGCAGTATAGGGGGTCGTGCTGGGGATGGTGTTTCTGGGTTTAGGGCAGTGCAGTAGTGTTCGAGCAGTGTAGGGGGTTGTGCAGGGGTGGTGTTTCAGAGTTTAGGGCAGTGCAGTGGTGTTCGGGCAGTGTAGGGGGTCACGCTGGGGGTGGTGTTTCAGGGTTTAGGGCAGTGCAGTGGTGTTCGGGCAGTGTAGGGGGTCATGCACGGGGTGGTGTTTCAGGGTTTAGGGCAGTGCAGTGGTGTTCGGGCAGTGTAGGGTGTTGTGCTGGGGCTGGTGTTTCAGGGTTCAGGGCAGTGCAGTGGTGTTCAGGCAGTGTAGGGGTCATGCTGAGGCTGGTGTTTCACGGTTTAGGGCAGTGCAGTGGTGTTCGGGCAGTGTAGGGGTCGTGCTGGGGCTGGTGTTTCAGGGTTTAGGGCAGTGCAGTGGTGTTCGGGCAGTGTAGGCGGTCGTGCTGGGGCTGGTGTTTCAGGGTTTAGGGCAGTGCAGTGGTGTTCGGGCAGTGTAGGATGTCGTGCTGGGGGTGGTGTTTCAGGGTTTAGGGCAGTGCAGTGGTGTTCGGGCAGTGTAGGGGGTCGTGCTGGGGCTAGTGTTTCAGGGTTTAGGGCAGAGCAATGGTGCTCAGGCAGTGTAGGGGGTTGTGCTGGGGGTGATGTTTCAGGGTTTATGGCAGTGCAGTGGTGTTAGGGCAGTGTAGGGGGTCGTGCTGGGGGTGGTGTTTCAGGGTTTAGGGCAGTGCAGTGGTGTTCCGGCAGTGTAGGGGGTCGTGCAGGGGGTGGTGTTTCAGGGTTTAGTTCAGAGGTGTTCGTGCAGTGTAGGGGGTCGTGCTGGGGTGGTGTTTCAGGGTTTAGGGCAGTGCAGTGGTGTTCGGGCAGTGTAGGGTGTCGTGCTGAGGGGTGGTGTTTCAGGTTTTAGGGCAGTGCAGTAGTGTTTGGGCAGTGTAGGGGGTCGTGTAGGGGGTGGTGTTTCAGGGTTTAGGGCAGTGCAGTGGTGTTCGGGCAGTGTAGGGGGTCGTGCTGGGGCTGGTATTTCAGGGTTTAGGGCAGTGCAGTGGTGTTCGGGCAGTGTAGGGGGTCGTGCTCGGGGTGGTGCTTCAGGGTTTAGGGCAGTGCAGTGGTGTTCGGGCAGTGTAGGGGGTCATGCAGGGGCTGGTGTTTCAGGGTTTAGGGCAGTGCAGTGGTGTTCGGGCAGTGTAGGGGGTCGTGCTGGGGGTAGTGTTTTAGGGTTTAGGGTAGTGCAGTGGTGCTTGTGTAGTGTAGGGGGTCGTGCTGGGGGTAGTGTTTTAGGGTTTAGGGTAGTGCAGTGGTGTTTGTGTAGTGTAGGGGGTCATGTTTTAGGGTAGTGCAGTGGTGTTTGGGTAGTGTAGGGGGTCGTGCTGGTGGTAGTGTTTTAGGATTTAGGTTAGTGCAGTGGTGTTTGGGTAGTGTAGGGGTCGTGCTGGGGGTAGTGTTTTAGGGTTTAGAATAGTGCAGTGGTACTTGTGTAGTGTAGGGGGTCGTGCTGGGGGTAGTGTTTTAGGGTTTAAGGTAGTGCAGTGGTGTTTTTGTAGTGTAGGGGGTCATGTTTTAAGATGCAATGCTCCAATACCTGACCAGTCTGCACTACATAAAACTGCAAAAAAACTAAAAATAAAAAGTGTTTTGCACACTTTTGTCATTGGGCTATATGTGGGCTACATCTGGGTAATATTTGTGCTACATTTGGGCTCTTTTTTCACTGGTGGCCATCTTGGAAGACTTCTTTGTTATGAAGTTTCCTAATTTCTTCATTTACTGCAGTCTTCTCAGTAGGAAATGCTTTCAGTTTTTTACTTTGATTCCATCAAGAAGGCATTCAGATGTGTCTCACATCTGCCATAAATTCAGAATGTTAGCACTCTAGTTGCTCATTAGATCACTGGAGTAAAGCTACTGCTCACCAGGCAGTTAACTGGTAGTCTGCTGCTGGTATTGAAAGTGATTGTTTCAGTCTGCATGTCAGAATTTTCTAATGAAATAGAAGAGGATTTGAGATCTCACTTAAAACATGCCCTAATTTTTCTTTCTGCAGCACTAACCATAATTTCTATTTCAAAAGAACCCCTCATTTTGTTCCTTTTTAAATTAAATGTTTTAAGTGTTACCGGTTTATTCCAATCAAGATGGCTTCAGGTGTGCCATACTTTTGTCATAAGTAAGGCTGTTAGCGCTCTAGTTGTTCTTTAGAACACTCTGGGAAGCTGCAGTAGAACACAAAGGCATCAACTGGCAGGCTGCTCCTGTTGAAATATAACAGGAAGATATTTGAGATCACACTTGAAACATGTCCTAATTTTTCTTTCTACAGCACTAACCATAATTTCTATGACAAAAATGAACCCCATCATTTTGTTCCTTTTTAAATTAAATTGTTTAAGTGTTACCAGTTTATTCCAATCAAGATGGCTTCAGGTGTGCCATACTTTTGTCATAAGTAAGACTGTTAGCGCTCTAGTTGTTCTTTAGAACACTCTGGGAAGATGCAGTAGAACACAAAGGCATCAACTGACAGGCTGCTCCTGTTGAAATATAACAGGAAGATATTTGAGATCACAATTGAAACATGTCCTAATTTTTCTTTCCAGAGCACTAACCATAATTTCTATGACAAGATGAACCCCATCATTTTGTTCCTTTTTAAATTAAATGTTTTAAGTGTTACCAGTTTATTCCAATCAAGATGGCTTCAGGTGTGCCATACTTTTGTCATAAGTAAGGCTGTTAGCACTCTAGTTGTTCTTTAGAACACTCTGGGAAGCTGCAGTAGAACACAAAGGAATCAACTGACAGTCTCTGCCCTTGTTGGATGTACATGTTTTACTGAGAATGTCAGACTTCATTCTCACATGACTGAGAAAGATAATGTGAATTTACAGAAAATATGCTCTCATTTTAGCTTCTGGAGCACCTTCCAAACCTCCATGGGACAAGCATGAGAAAATAGTGTTCTCTCAAACATGATTCATGATATCCCAGCAGAAGGTTTTTCACATGGTAAAATCACCTTCGAATACACCACAATTCCTAAAATTAGTATGGTACCATCAACAAATAAATTCTAATGTAACTAAAGCCTGTTATCACCCTTTATAGTTCTCCTTTTGGTGACCCTCAAAATCTTCTATTCACTACAATGCATTTCAATGAGGTACTATCATTTATATTGGTCCCAAGATGGCTGCCAGCAATTCCAGGATGAAGTGCTGACAGCCAATCAGATCTCACGATGACATGTGTGGTTAGGCTCCGCCCAGATATATATGTGACTTTACTTTTGATTTTCTCAGGAACTACTGAACGGATTTACACTATTTAAGCAAAAGGCACGACACTGAACCAAGGGCTACCTCTTTGCCAAATTTGGTGTAATTCCGTTCAGCAGTTCGGGCTGTAGCTGCGACTAAAGGTTCCTATGGAAAAATGAATGGGGAAAACGCGTTTTGGGACCCCCTTTTTCTCGGCCCCCGCTTGACGTATCACCCGAGACTTTCAGGATAGGAGCGGACCGGAGCGCCCCAACAAGTTGGAAACTTTCGCGAAGATTCGTCAACCGGCGCCAACGTTATTTCAAATAGAATGTCGCGGATTTCCTATGGATAATAGGTTTTAACTATAACTATCTACTGGCGACCGCCAGTAGATAATATATATATATATATATATATATATATATATATATATATATATATATATATATATATATATATATATATATATATATATATATATATATATATCAAAACAATACCCTTTCAGGCATAGAGTGACGCATAAATTATGCAAAAAGAAGCAGAGAACTCTGGGTAGTTCTCAAGTTTAGGTGGAAAGCAGCTCCTGTACAGAGCACTCTCAACACCAACGACACTCTAGATCTGCTCACCTCAAATGTCTGCTTTTCTATCAAAGTCTTTAAGCATAGGATTAGCACAGTGCCATCCACGCTGAGATAGAAAGGGACAAAGTCTTTTGCCATTTCTACAGCAAAGTTTTTAAGCATAGAACTAGCACAGTGCTGTTCATGCCGAGCTGTAAAATGACAAAAGCCATTTACCACTCCAGGCACAGTATTACAGCTTTGAATTGGTAAAATACCATTCAAGCCAACCTGAAATGAGTAAAAGCAACCCCTGACACAGTGTTTCGCTCTAATTAGAGCTCTTCAGAGAGAGTATAGCTTTGTCCAGACACAAGGGAGCACCCAGTATAAGTCAAAACAATACCCTTTCAGGCATAGAGTGACGCATAAATTATGCAAAAAGAAGCAGAGAACTCTGGGTAGTTCTCAAGTTTAGGTGGAAAGCAGCTCCTGTACAGAGCACTCTCAACACCAAAGACACTCTAGATCTGCTCACCTCAAATGTCTGCTTTTCTATCAAAGTCTTTCAGCATAGGATTAGCACAGTGCCATCCTCGCCGAGATAGAAAGGGACAAAGTCTTTTGCCATTTCTACAGCAAAGTCTTTAAGCATAGAACTAGCACAGTGCTGTTCATGCCGAGCTGTAAAATGACAAAAGCCATTTACCACTCCAGGCACAGTATTACAGCTTTGAATTGGTAAAATACCATTCAAGCCAACCTGAAATGAGTAAAAGCAACCCCTGACACAGTGTTTCGCTCTAATTAGAGCTCTTCAGAGAGGTATAGCTTTGTCCAGACACAAGGGAGCACCCAGTATAAGTCAAAACAATACCCTTTCAGGCATAGAGTGATGCATAAATTATGCAAAAAGAAGCAGAGAACTCTGGGTAGTTCTCAAGTTTGGGTGGAAAGCAGCTCCTGTACAGAGCACTCTCAACACCAACGACACTCTAGATCTGCTCACCTCAAATGTCTGCTTTTCTATCAAAGTCTTTAAGCATAGGATTAGCACAGTGCCATCCACGCCGAGATAGAAAGGGACAAAGTCTTTTGCCATTTCTACAGCAAAGTCTTTAAGCATAGAACTAGCACAGTGCTGTTCATGCCGAGCTGTAAAATGACAAAAGCCATTTACCACTCAGGCACAGTATTACAGCTTTGAATTGGTAAAATACCATTCAAGCCAACCTGAAATGAGTAAAAGCAACCCCCTCTAATTAGAGCGAAACACTGTGTCAGGGGTTGCTTTTACTCATTTCAGGTTGGCTTGAATGGTATTTTACCAATTCAAAGCTGTAATACTGTGCCTGGAGTGGTAAATGGCTTTTGTCATTTTACAGCTCGGCATGAACAGCACTGTGCTAGTTCTATGCTTAAAGACTTTGCTGTAGAAATGGCAAAGACTTTGTCCTTTCTATCTCGGCGTGGATGGCACTGTGCTAATCCTATGCTTAAAGACTTCGATAGAAAAGCAGACATTTGAGGTGAGCAGATCTAGAGTATCGTTGGTGTTGAGAGTGCTCTGTACAGGAGCTGCTTTCCACCTAAACGAGAACTACCCAGAGTTCTCTGCTTCTTTGCATATATATATATATATATATATATATATATATATATATATATATCCGGAAGGTCGCTGTGCTTAGTGATTCCCAGCCTGCCGCGTCGTTGCCAGCTTAACGGCGACAGCAGCCGTGTAAAGATAGGTATGGAGTCCTCCAAATGCCACAATTGTAGAAAGCAGGAAGCGGCACACCAGGAGACAGCACAATTATTTTATTGTGCACCAAAATCAAGGATGACGCATTTCGGCGTGTTGCCTTTGTCAAGTAACTTCTTGAACAGCAAATTCCTTTAGAAATTGAATTCAAGGATCATAGGCATAGAAAACATACTTTCCGTTTGCCATGGAAATTCATGTATACAAAATCTCGAAAGATTGATCAATTACTGCATGTAAATTCATTTCTAAAATGCTAACCAATGCCTGCAAATTACTTATGAATTTAAAATAAATCATAATTGAAATTCCAAATACTCCATCGTGTTGTCATTAATGCGAAATACAATAAAGTTTTGGCAACATACAATAAGGATTGAAAGTCCGATACAATGCAAATTAATTTCATATTGAGCATAATCTTAATCATATGTTATCATTGCACAACTTTGATCATATTTCATGATATCCCAACCGATGAAAGCATGATAATAAATAAACCGCATAATAAATAAAGTTTCTTCAATTCAAACAGCCAAATGGCAACATGATCACATCAAATAGCACTGAGTTCGCATGGTATGGCCAGATTAAAACACAAAATACATATTATACATAAGCCTGCCAGTCTCCAGGGGCCAATAAAAAGAGCGATAACTAACGAGAATCTTAATGAGTGGTAATGTACCCCTTTCCTATTGTACGATTTACAATTCATCATTACAGTATCTCAGCATTGTATGTCACATTTTCAATAATGCCCCTAAACCTCTGGCTCTAGGGTCAGGAATAAGCCTATTTATGGTGCATATGGTGAATGGGACTAAAGTGAGTGAGTGTCCCCTAACACTAGTGAGAATAGCTGGAACCTGAGAAGAACGTCAGATCTGTCTAACGGGAGCCAGTTTGTACCTGGAACCCCTGTAGTAAGTCACAAATGTGTGGCAATATACTACATCCTGATACCAATATAAGGATCATGGATATGACAGAGGGCGGTCTAAACCTGTGTTCCTGCATTAAAAGTGTGATAGAGTGACAAAATAAATTGAAATAAATACAATTTAAAATTAAAACCAAGTAATTCAAAGTAGAGGATTTAGCAGCCAATGTGCGTAGCAAGCTCCTCGCCACTGTTCAATCCTTTGGGAGTTTTGGAGTTTAAGTCAATTATGTATCTTGACTCACAGATCCGAAGATTCTTCTCTCTATCTCCCCCTCGGATATGTAACAGAATTCTATCGATTCCAAAAAATTGGAGAAAATTGTTGTTGCTCTTATGTTTGTCGGCAAAATGCCGGGCAACCAGATAGTTAAAATCACAGTTGGTTATTGCGCGAAGATGTTGTAAGATTCTTACTTTCAATGGGAGTTTTGTACTGCCTACGTACTGGAGGCCACAAGGGCACTCCAGCACGTAGACAGCAAAATCACTGTTACAATTGATAGATTGAAAGATGTTTTTCCTGATGCCAGCTCCTGTTAAGTATGTTTTACAGGTCTTTCCATTCCTGCAGGCTTTGCATGCTGTTGTGAAGCCCTTGGGTGCTCTCAACCACTGAGTAGTTGTGGTATTTTGGGGGTAACTATGTACAAGGCAGTCCCTCAAAGATTTCGGTCATTTATAGGTGATTTGAGGTGTCCCACCTACATGTTTGCCTATTACCGGATCGGCCACTAGGAGGTTCCAATGGGCTTTCATGGCTAATCTCAATGCCCTCGCTCCTCTACTGAAGGTAGTTATCATTCTGGGGACTACGTTTACTTCCTGAGTGTGGTTGGGGTCTTTTCTGGCTGGCAGACTGAACAATAGGTCCCTCTGTGTTTTGATCTTAACCTTGTCTTTAGCTTTTTCTAAGACCTTCTCATTGTAGCCTCTACTCTTAAACCATGTTATCATGGTACGTTGTTCAGTGAGAAATCCTTCATTCGTGCTACAATTGCAGCATTTCACCATAGGAGATGCTCTGCACTAAGGGAATAGGATGGTGACTAGCCGCATGCAAAACAGTATTCCCGGCTGTTTCTTTACGAAACATGCGGTTCATGATATTGTTTTCCACAATTTCTACACATATATCCAAAAACTCACAATAATTTGGACTGATTTTATGGGTGAATTTAAGATTTAAGGGCCATATGTATCAAGCAAATTTCCGTTCGCAAACACTGCGAATCGCAAAAATCCAGTGTTTGCGATCGCAAAATTGCGTAATGCGATGTATGATTGGAAATCGCTGTGCAAATTTGCGAATCGCAATAATAGCGATTCGCAGAACTCTGCGAGCCAGAATCTGCAAATAATTCTGCGAAATCGCACTTTGCGGTACTTTATTTGCGAATATCGCAAATAAAGAATTAGCAAATTGCGATTCGCAAACGGAATGTATAAAAAATTCGCAAATTGCGAATTCACGAAATTCGCAATTTTGCACCTCGCAATTACGACCAACTCTGAGCAGGTGGTAACCAGGTGCAACCTATATAAACTGACCCAGAATGCTACAGGGCCATTCACAATGGCTGCGCTGTACATCATCGCTAGGAGGCTGAGGATCAGAGCTGCTGCCCAGGTAAGGAGACGCCAGGAGAGGATATTCAGGGCACGCATCACCATGTTCCAGCAAACAGAGGAGGAGGTCCATGAAAAGTCAGGCTGCACCCAGACAGCATCCTAGAACTCATTGAGGAGCTAAAGCCCATGCTGGAGCACCCCACACGCAGGACACGCACCATCCCCACCCATGTGCAGGTCCTGTGCTCACTGCACCTGCTGGCGTCTGGTAGTTTTCAGGGGGTGAAAGCAGCAGCAGGAGGGGTGACACAGAGTAGCCTGTTGCGCCTCTTTCACAGTTTCCTGGATGCCATGAAGCAGAGGATGCATCACCACATCCATTTTCCAAACACGCAGCAGGCACTCAACCAAACCAAGCAGGGGTTCTATCAGATAGCCCAATTCCCCCATGTAATTGGCTGCATTGATGGGACCCATGTCGCCCTCTCCCCCCATCCCAGACAGAATATGTGTACAGGAACAGGAAGTGCTATCATTCCCTGAATATCCAGGGAGTCTGTGATGCCACCCATGTAATCACGGACATAGTGGCAAAATATCCTGGTAGCACCCATGATTCATTCATATTCCGCCACAGTGGGCTACACCGTCGCCTCTTGGCTGGGGAGTTTGGCGAGGGCTACTTGCCAGGTAACTACATGGCTCACATTCACACATTCAGTAAAGCTCTTGGTTGGGATGACAGTGTGTAACCCATTTCTTTTGCACCCTGCAGGGGACAGCGCGTATGCAGTGCGTGATTTCATCATGACGCCCTACCTGAATCTAGCCACTGCTGCGGAGCGCCGCTACAACAATGCCCACAAGTCGCCCCGCAGTGTGATAGAAAGGACTTTTGGCATCCTAAAGAGCCGATTTAGGTGCCTACACAAGAGCGGAGGTGCCCTCCAGTACAGCCCACAGACCTGCTGCAAGGTAGTGGTCGCATGTGCAATGCTCCACAACATAGCAACCAGGAAGGGCACCCCAGTGGAGCTGAGCGGCTCAGAGTCCTCTGATGATGAGGGACCAGCTCCTCGTGCAGGACCAGCATGTGGTGTCGGGGCGGCTGCCGGACGCCAGAGGCGCCAGGAGATCACACGCAACTATTTCTAGGTGAGGAATGATGACACAATGCGATGTATTGGTGCACAACTGTGTTTTTATTCCTTGAATAGCAGGAATATATCTGGCACACAGCCTGGCCCACACCTAATGTGTGCCACTCATATTTGCAAATGTTGAAGTCACAGAGCAAAGATGTCCGACACACTCCAGTCCCCAGCAATGGGTTACCTGACTCATTGCCATGCTTCCCTGATGCCACCTCACCTCCTGCGGGCACGGCCTGTTGCACCATGCTGTGGGTGCCCACTGCTCTCCCCCGGCTCATCGTGTGTTCTCCCCTGCCTCCCGCTCCTCCGTCTGGTCTCAGGGGGTGGTGGGATCATGCTGCTCCTGCTTGACTGGTCCTCACTCTCCCCAGTGCCCAGGGGTCCTGTCCCACCTGTGCCAGCCGCCTGCATCAGTTCCACGGCCTTTGTCACCTGCACCAAGATCTTGGCCACATCCTGGCTGTTATGTGCCATTTCAACCTGCATGCCCACACACCGACATGACAGCAGGGATGTGACGGTGCACAGGCGGTTGACCACCTTGCTGTATGTGTCCATGCGGGCGTTGGCTCTCCTCTGCACGGCACACAGGTTTGCGTATTGCTCCGGTCATTTCCCTGAACCCATCCCTCATGTCGCTCATGTGATGGTTTAAAGAGGCAAATTGACGCTGCATTGATCTAATTGATTTTGCTTGCAGGTGCTGCACCCTCAGCATGGTACCCTCCAGCCCTGCGAACACGGACTGCTGATCCGCAGCACCAGCACTGGTGGACGCCCTTGACCTGCGCCTGTTCCCCCCTCCTTCCCTCTGGGGGTCAGGGGCAGTTGCCTGCGACGGACTGCCCGGTGGGCTGGGACTGGGTGGGATTCTTCTCCGCTATCGTCTTGGTCTGCCTCCAACTGTGGTAGTGGTGGCACGATGTTGCGCTTTCTGCGTACTACAGGGATCTCAGGGCTCTGTACCTCCTGCTCCTCCTCCCCTGCCTGCTCATCGTTGTTGTCTGCCTCCTCAGCCCCTGCACTGCCCTTCTGCCTCACCGGTGGTGCTGTGGAGACAGAAGCACAGACATTTGTTTTAGTGTCCTGCAACTCCTTTTGTGAGAGAATAAATCTACTTCTTATTTGCATCACCTACGTACTCTCTGCCTGATTTTACCCTTCCCTGACTCACTGGCATTGTTACTACCTTGCTGTGTCTCATTGCAACAGTGTTTGGTGCACGTGACTACATCTCCCATGATGCATTTCAGGGTGTACACAACTACATGTACTGGAGTTGCACAACTGATTTGCTACTGGGGGGTCCTAACTGTGTGGGTGCTATTGGTGGAGTGGCAGGGGACAGATGGCATGCATCTTACCTTGTCTGGTGGGTTGGAGCTGTCCAGGTCAGCCACTCCACTGACGCTCTCAGGTTGCAAGGTGGACTCCACCAACTCCTCATGGGGCATGGAGTCTGTTGCAGTGGATGTTCCGCCACCGGTCTTATTTGACTCAGCCAGCCTGGTTGCCACCTTTTCTTTGGATCTTTGGCGCATATCATACCACCGCTTGCGCAGATCCTCCACGGTGCGGTGGGTTACGCCAATGGCATTCACCTTTTCCTGTATGGAATCCCAGATTTTCCGCTTCCTTGCCTCCAGCACGCGCAGGGATTTTTTGCCAAAGAGGAGTTCATGGCTGACTACCATCTCCTCTATGAGTACTTCCTGCTCCCTCTCACTGAACTTTGGTTTTCTCTTCCTTCCTGCCTCCTCCTTCTCCTTCTCCTGTGGATTCATTTTGCCTCCCTGGATGGCAGTACTGTGCTCCTTCACTCTCCTCCCAGCCTCTGACTGAGCTTCTAGCAATCAGGTGCAGCTGTGCAGTCACACTTCCTGGTTGTGATGTCATCAAGCTGCACCTGAATGGTAGACTCCCGATTTTGCGATTCCTTAATTGCGAATTCGCAATTAAGGAATCGCAATGTGGGCTTTCGCAGATAATTCTGCGAATTTGTGCGATTCGCTAGGGAATTGCGATTTGTTTCATACATCCGATTTTGCGATTCTCAAATAGCGATTCCCAAAAAATCGCTATCTGAGAATCGCAAAAACTAGGAATGATACATATGGCCCTAAGTCATTGACCCCCAATTCGTGAATGAATTCCAGAGCCAGAGATTCTGGCCCATCCCAAATTAAAAACAAGTCGTCGATATACCTGATCCAGATGGGTACATGGTCAGTATATCGTTCATAATTGTCAGTCCAGACAATCTGTTCCTCCCACCAGCCTAGGAACAAGTTCGCTAGGCTGGGGGCGAAACATGTACCCATTGCGGTACAAGACCGTTGTCGGTAGACGGATTTCTCAAATAGGAAGATGTTTTCTTTCAGGCAGTAAAGCATCATTTCCTCTATCATTTTATTGTGTTCCCATAGGCTAATATGTCTGCTTTTGAGAAAATGCATGCATGCTGCTACCCCCATTTTTTTCTCAACACACGTATAGAGGGAGCATACATCTAAGGCTATCATTAAGTAACTGTCCTCCCATTGGACATCATGTATCCTACGCAAAACGTCTGAACTGTCTTTACAATATGATCTTAAATTCAAGACATATTTTGAAAGAAAAACATCCAGAAAAATCGAAGTATTCTCCAATAGTCCACCATTAGAGGAGACTATTGGACGCCCTGGTGGATTAGTGGCGTCTTTGTGAATCTTTGGAAGAAAGTATAAACACGAAATTCGTGGATTCTCACTTCTTAAAAATCTGTATTCATCAATATCCAATAATCCTCTATGATGCCAGTTTTCCAGATGATCATGATAATCCTTAATAGTTCGGTTGTACCTCTCCCAGTCTATTCGCTCATAGCATGAAACGTCTGCCAACTGTCTCATTGCCTTGGCTCTGTACATACTCATATCCATAATCACAACATTACCCCCCTTGTCGGAGGGCTTAATGATGATATTTTGGTCTTTCTCCAAACCATTGATTGATCTTCTTTGGATTTTTATTAAGTTATCACGTTTGGTATTTGAAATTTTATTGCGCATGTTTGTCAATTCCACTGTAACTGCAGAGCTGTATGCCTCGATATTGTCGTAAGGAACATTGGGATTATATCTCGATTTCATTTTTAAGCCACTGTGGCTGACCTGATTGGTGGTTAGGCCTAGGTGTTCCAAAATTGAATTAATATCTCTTTCCTGGCTTTGTTCATTCCCAGTTTCTAAATCATGTAGATCACATAATAAATCAATGTCTCTTATTTGGAGAGCAGTATAATCTGTAGTATTGTCTTGCCCTCTCTGTGTTTTTTTTTTACCCAATTGTCATTTGGAACAGTTTCATCAACTTGAGTTTACGAATAAACAAAAACAAATCTATCCGAGTATCAATGTAATTAAAATCATTCGTGGGGCAAAATGACAACCCCAACTGTAATACCGATATTTCATCTGCTGTTAATACTCTGGATGATAGATTAATAATTGATTTGTTTTGTATAGAGTCTTCCATTACTCGTATGGTATGTTGCGTTCTTCCTCCCCTTCTTCTTTTCAATCTGAGTCTTTCTTTGTTCCTTGTCCTCTTCCTCTTTTTGGACCTTTGCCTCTTCCCCTGCCCCTTGTTGGGGGTTTGTCTGATTGATTTTGTTCCTTTTTCTGTTTGAGAATTTGGAACTCGTGGAGGAATGTTAGGGACGTACACTTAAAGGGACACCTATATTGCGTTGAATGAATGAATGAATGAGAGAGTTTATAAAGCGCACAGATACTCCAAAAGGAGTGTCCCGGTGCTACAGAATCAAACGGCTGCTGACACAAGAATGAATTAGCTTCCAAAGAGCCAGGTTTTCAACAGTTTCCTGAAACTCGGCAAATCCTGAGAAAGTCTGAGGGGCAACGGAAGTTTATTCCATGCCTGTGCCCCCAGATGGCTAAAGGATTTTCCTCCCCTGCGTGCCAATCGTACCTTAGGCATGCAGGCATACGCCCCCAGACTTGATCTTAGAGTCCTCTTAGGGGTGTACCAGCTAACACGCTTTGTGAGGTAACTAGGTCCCTTGCCATGGAGGGCCTTATAAAACATTACCAGCGCCTTAAATTGTATTCGCTCCCTAACTGGAAGCCAGTGAAGCGACTTCAGGTGTGGTGCCATATGGGACCTTGGTTTTAAACGAAGGATTGCCCTGGCGGCGGCATTCTGCACCCCCTGAAGCCGTTGCAGGAGGCAATTGGGCAGACCTAGGTAGAGAATATTTGCGTAGTCCTGTCTTGATGTAATCAGTGCCTGGACCAAAATCCTCCTGCAATCCAGCGGAAGAAGTGGAAGAAACTTTCTCACCATCCGGAGTAGTCCGATGCAGGTCCCAACCAAGGCCTGAACCTGGGCTCGCATAGAAAGTACGTCATCAACACGGATTCCCAGGTTTCTAACTGTAGGTTGAGCCACGCTGGGGGGAGAAAATTGTTCCGGCCACCATTGAGTCCAATCTTGCACTCTAGGCAGGCCAAAGAGGACAATTTCCGATTTTTCGGAGTTACACTTCAGTTGGTTTTCCTCCAGCCATCCAAAGACATCAGTGAGGCAGGATCTAATCAGATTGCCATCAAACTCACTGCCTCTGTTGCAAGAGAAAACCAATTGTGTGTCGTCGGCGTAAGAAATAATCTTTACCCGTGCGACTCCACGAGTGTTGCCAGAGGGGACATGTATAAGTTAAAAAGAGTTGGGCTCAGGCAAGATCCCTGCGGTACTCCTACTTGTAGGCTGGGCATAGCGGATGAAAAAGGAGGGGTCCATATCACCTGCACTCTGTCCTCCAAATAAGAGGTTAGCCAGGCTAGAGCTTGTCCACCAAAACCCATGCTTTTCAGTCTGTCAAGAAGCTTCCTGTGTGGCACTGTGTCGAACGCCGCCGACAGGTCCAACAGTATCAGGATTGCTCTACCCCCCTGATCCAACTTTTCCTTTATATGTTCTGTCACCTCCAGCAGTGCCGTTTCAGTGCTGTATTCAGCCCTGAAACCTGACTGAGTGGGGTGCAGAAGATTATGGTTTCCATCGAACTCCATAATAGTTTTATTTACGTGCTTCTCCAGTACTTTGGAAAGGGCTGGAAGGAGGGAGATGGGCCTGTAATTTATAGGTACAAGTGGGTCTGCACTTGGTTTCTTTAATAGGGGCAGCATTTTTGCCTGTTTCCAAAGAGGTGGCACAACTCCTGCCGCCAGCGAGGAATTCAGGACCTTATTAATGTGCTGATTGATAGTGGGAGCAAGAGCTGGTAACAGCTTTGCAGGACAAGCATCCACTGGTGAACCAGATTTCAGGCTCATTAAATAGGACAATGAGTCCTCAATCTTGATGGCCGGAAAGTGTAGCAACTGAGGACCTTGTAGGGGCCGCCCTGATGAGGAAGGCCCTATTGGATCATCCCCTAATTCCGGCACGGCCATAATATCCTTGTGAGACGTCGGAAAAGACTGCTGGATAGCTACTATTTTGGAGTGAAAGGAATGGGCCATCAAGTGCGCCCAGTCCTCAGACAGTGGGGCTGTTCTGCTCGTTACCTTAGGGGCCATAAAAGACTTCACGATCCCAAAAATCTCTTTACTCTTGTTGGGTGCAGACGTGATTTTGTTCTGCCAGTAATTTGCCTTAGCCACTCTCACCATTCTATAATAAGCTTTTTGGGCCTCCTTATAGATGTCCCTGTCTTCCAGAAGGTAGAGGTTACGCCACTTCCTCTCTAACTTTTTGCATTTACTCTTACTGGTTCTCAGTGTTTCGTTGAACCAGGGAGCAGAGTGGCAAGAACCTCTAGCAGTACGTACTGTTACAGGTGCAGCTGCGTTTATATTTGCCTTTAGCCAGGCCTCGATTGCACAAGCATCCTCTATGGGGCTGTCAACCAATATAGGGACAGAAGAGGTGAGAGCCCTCTGTAAAAGTGGCAGCGATATCCTGTCTAGGGCTCTAAAATTATAATCAGTGGCTTTAGACTCATGGGGCTTACTTTTGCCTATTATTGGTATCCAAAAAGGAACTAGGCAGTGATCTGACCACGTAATTGGAATTGGAGAGGTGGTATCCAGCTGTAAATTACAGAAAACTTGGTCCAGTACATGCCCCATCTTGTGAGTGGATTCTTTAATAAAGGGTATAAGCTTAAATACAGCTATAGTTTCCAACAGCTCTACCACCTGAGGATCCAAAGAGTTGTCCATATGCAAATTTAAGTCCCCCAGTATCAAAAGATGTCTATATTTTAAAGCTAGTGGTGCAATACAGTCCTGAAGTGACTAGAAAATTGCCAGGTGTACCAGGTGGTCTATAAATTAATATCCCCGCAAGGCAATGTTGCGAGGACAAAGTACAGCGGAAGCCCAGACATTCAGCATCGGTCACTTCATCTAGAGCTAAGGGAGTACACTGGAAGGTATCTTTAAAGATAACGGCGATACCACCGCCCTTACCCACCTCACGGTCCTTCCTAATGATCTTGTAGTTTGCTGGAATAGCCGTTGCTATGGTTGGATTCGATACTTCTGACAACCAAGTTTCCGTAAGAAACAGGAAGTCAGGATGTTCGTCCATTAATAGATCATATATTTGCGCCTCATGTTTATGCAGCGATCGTGTATTTAGCAAAAAAGCTTTAAGCCGGTTAACTGGGCCATTAGCCGCCGCTTTCTCACTCCTACAAGCTGTCTTCATATGCAAAACATGGCTATCAGATGACGGTGACAAGTTACAACCCGGGCATTGTGACGGAGACCCACCTTCAGTTAAAACATCAGAACGTAATTGCAGCAGTGTTCCTCGCTCAAATTGTCTGCCAATCGTGTCAGACGATCGGTGGGCAGCATAGTCGGCGCCGGTCGCCTCCGGGGCACGGACGGGCGCAGACGGGCGCAGACAAGGCACGGACGGGCGCAGACGGGCTTGCCTTAGGCGCGCCCCTGCGCGCGTCCGTTGCGCGGCCGTACAGCGTTTGCATTTAAATACATGAGATGACTAGAGCGCCCACCTCCCAAAATGGTGGCGCTCAGTGTCCACAGCTTGAGGCACTCAAGACGCCCACCCGTCCTGCCTGATTTGACCGCACTATCGCTCGTAATGCTGAACAGTTTATAAAGTGCAAGGTGCGTTGTTAAATGACATTCAAATTCTATTTCAATACATGCAAATTCAATAACAGGCTAAAATAAATCCCCAAGTCAATTTCTAAAAAGCATTAGTTCCGTTTCTAAAAACAGTTAAAAAACCCTCTTTGAGCAAGCTGACTCGCAACAGTGCGGACAGCGTAACCACGTGAAACTGGGTGCAACAATGCAGCGTTTCCGTTTAAATACAGGAGATGACTAGAGTGCCCACCTCCCAAAATGGTGGCACTCAGTGTCCACAGCTTGAAGCACTCAAGACGCCCACCCGTCCTGCCTGATTTGACCGCACTATCGCTCATAATGCTGAACAGTTTATAAAGTGCAAGGTGCGTTGTTAAATGACATTCAAATTCAATTTCAATACATGCAAATTCAATAACAGGCTAAAATAAATACCCAAGTCAATTTCTAAAAAGCATTAGTTCCGTTTCTAAAAACAGTTCTTCAGAGTCCGTGCTCACGTCAGAGCTTGATCCTGTCGAGAGTACCTCTCCTTGCTGATTGTTATAAGAGGACCTGTGCCCAATTGAAACGCTTGGCGTAAGTTAGAATCCGCCCCTTGGCGTAGTCCCTTTTGTCTCTTAGGAACTTGCTCTGTTTTTTAATCTTTATTGGGTCTTCGTACTCCTTTAGTTTGTTGGGCAATAGTTTGAGGAATTCTACTACAGATTTTTCGGTTTTGATTTTTTCTAACTCGGCCTTCAACGTTGCCAGTTCTTTTCTGGTGGATTCTAGGTCAATTTGCGCGTATTTCACCAGCATCTCTAACATCCCCTTACATGTCTTTGCCATGAATGCAGCCCATTCAGTGAGCAATTCAGGGTTTGGAGGCATTGGTTAGCATTTTAGAAATTAATTTACATGCAGTAATTGATCAATCTTTCGAGATTTAGTATACATGAATTTCCATGTCAAACGCAAAGTATGTTTTCTATGCCTATGACCCTTGAATTCTATTTCTAAAGGAATTTGCTGTTCAGGAAGTTACTTGACAAAGGCAACATGCCGAAACGCGTCGTCCTTGATTTTGGTGCACAATAAAATAATTGTGCTGTCTCCTGGTGTGCCGCTTCCTGCTTTCTACAATTGTGGCATTTGGAGGACTCCATACCTATATATATATATATATATATATATATATATATATATATATATATATATATATATATATATATATATTCACTGAAAAAACCATAGGTTTCAGGAGCATTATAGTTAGTTGGACATTTCACCCGTACAAAACCATAGAAATTCCCCCGTTATAGTTAGTTCAGCTAACTATAACTCGCGCGCCCGCAATGCACTGCTGATGACGTCACATATTACATCACTCATGACATCATCCTTGTGATAGAGTGGCAGACCTCCTCTCACCCTAATATAACCTTTGATACACACACTCAAAAATACAAACTAACATTTTCAAAACAATGGACATACCAATACCAGTTACAACACACCTATTCATTAATTCCAAGATCTACACACACATCCACTCATTCACCAACAGTCCCTATACAGTCACTCATACATGTACTCACTCATCATATGTACTCATACACCTATACATCCTGTTACACACCGCCACTCATCCATAGAGTTAATCACACACATAGTCACACATGCAAACAAAGTATCAAACATCCATTTACTTGCATATACAGTTATACACACACTACCACACTTACTTCTACAGAAACTTACACATACTTACTCTCTTAAACAATCACTTATAGAAACACCTACTTATTTGTACAGGAACTCTTCCAATCTCTCACTCTCACATATACTCACTTATATACACCAATACTCACATATACTAGTTTAAAACATATGTAGTTACTCATAAAGACACTATTGAGACAGTCATTCACTCACTAACACACCCATACACATACTCATCCACCTATACAGTCCTGCACACATGCTGTCTTCAACACATATAACAGTGAGTCACTCATTCATGCATCTATGCACTAAGTAATACCCCCCACCGAACAATACAGAGACTCAAACACTCATACTGATACTCAAAAAACCAACTAATAACCCATATAGACACTCATGTAGCTACTCACCAACCCATGCAGCCACTTATACACAAAGTGAGAGACTGATACAGATATTTTCATATTTAAACATTACTCACTAACCCATGTATTCACTAAGATACACTTAGGGGCCGATTCCGATTCGGGCAGGAAATCTCTCCGACCGAGCCGGACCCGGAGAGATTTCCGACCGAATCGGACCCTAGCAGTCCGACCGAACGAGTACGATGCGTTCGCATGCTATCGGACTCGATTCGGTCGGACTCCCATTGAAGTCAATGGGAGCCGGTCGTACAACGCGTACGCGGGCTCCCATTGACTCAATGGGTGCGAGGCGAACAAGGGCGCCCCCTATAGCGGGTACGCATCAAAGCGGGTCGCGCCGTACACGCACAGGTAGGGGGGACCCATGGGTCCCCCCTGTGTGCAACTCGCGCGGCTAGGCGTACAGGGGGGTCCGACACGGACCCCCAAAGTGCGGCTCCGACTGCTCTTTCGAGCCGGACGGCGCGAGTCGGTCGGACTGCTCGCGGCGCGCATCGTACTTACCCGGCCGGGGAACGTCTCCATTGCGCGGTGCGAGTCGTGTCCGTGTGAGTCGGTCGGAGCGGTTGGGTCTTGCGAACGAGTCGGTCGGCGATTTCGCGTACGTTCGCATCATACTCGCTCGCCCGGACGCACATCCGACTCGGTCAGAAACAGGGCGTCCGAATCGGATCCGGTAAAGCCAAATCCAATTCGGAGCCCTACCGGCCGAGATCGGAATCGACCCCTTACTCAGTTATACAATCAATTTTACAAAAAAAAATCATCCATTTAGACACTTATATACCCATTTATTCTTTCATCGACCTTGAGATATACATATATAAAACATATTTAATTTTCAGAAAAACACACATTCACTGGATGATGTCATCAGTGATGTCATGAGTGATGTCATGAGTGATGTCACTGACCATGTCATGAGTGATGTAATATGTGACGTCATCAGCAGTGCATTGCGGGCGCGCGAGTTATAGTTAGCTGAACTAACTTTAACGGGGGAATTTCTATGGTTTTGTATGGGTGAAATGTCCAACTAACTATAATGCTCCTGAAACCTATGGTTTTTTCAGTGAATTTCTAAGGTTTTTTAAATGCTAATTTCTAACTATAACGTGCCTGAAACCTATGGTTTTTTCAGTGAATTTCTAAGGTTTTTTAAATGCTAATTTCTAACTATAACGTGCCTGAAACCTATGGTTTTTTCAGTGAATATATATATATTTATTATACTATGTATACATGTGAAAATGTCTCGGTCCCCTGTTTGCCTTGGTGGCACGGAAAAAATGGGTGGAACTGACATCAGCACGCTGACGAGGTCCTCTTATGGCTCCGATGACGTCATACGGTGTCGCGAGCGGAGCCGTGCTCGTTGACATGGGAGAGCTAGGAAAGAATTTCCGTGGAATGCTGGTGCAGGGGATATTCACCTAAGTGTTCAGGCTAGTCCTTTGGGAGCAACTGTTTATGTTGCCACTCCAGAAACCGAAACCAGTGATCCGAGGGCAGAGGCCCTGCAGATGGCACACGAGGTGGGGTGCCCAGTCGTGTGCACCGGCGGGGCAGTGAAGTGACAAGCACCACAACCCACAAAAAAGGTAACGAGGGCACTGAATAACACAGGATCTTCTCTTTGTATCTGGCAGGAACAACGAAGTTAAAATGCCCTAGTACCAAAATGTAGAATTAGTGCTACAACGGTCTACAAGAGGACCTGCGATGCCGCTTCTGTCTCCCGTACCCTGGAGGCGGCACATGGGTCACGCGGTACGGTCATACTGCGGTGGGACGCACACTTGTTGACCTCTCATGGCACTGCTCCACACTTCAGGGAGGACGCTTTCCATTAGCTATGTTTTCTGATGACATGTCGCGCTGGCCCCGTCCAACAACAGAACTCCTTTAGATCCAAACAGACTCTTCCACTCTCTCACCGGAAGTGAAACCAGGCCACGCGGACACTTTCACAATACAACTGCCGGGAATGCACTTTTCTGTAAAAAAAACACATTCCTTCCTCCTAATTAATCAAATAAATGTCTCACTGAAGAACAGGGGCCAGCTTCGATCGGTAAACAGCCGTTACAACGACTTTTTTACTTTGCGATACCATTACAACGCATGCATTACCACGCATG
The DNA here is from genome assembly GCA_963921515.1 of Calotriton arnoldi. Taxonomy (NCBI): domain Eukaryota; kingdom Metazoa; phylum Chordata; class Amphibia; order Caudata; family Salamandridae; genus Calotriton; species Calotriton arnoldi. The sequence continues at coordinate 188,769 of CAWUFW010017008.1, forward strand.
CGTTGTACATCACGAAGTCATTACTACGCATTTTTTAGAACGCATGGTCATTTACCACGCATGCCTTTACAACGAATTTTGTTGTAAAGGTATGTATGGTAAATGACCATGCGTTCTAAAAACATGTAGACGATCCATGTCGTTGTAAGGAAACAGAGGCTGTTCTGTTTCCTCACAACGACGTGCACCACCCCTCAGAGATGACGTGAAGCAGGAACCACGAGGAGAGAGGAACCATGAGGAGTGAGAGGTAAGGGGGATTGGGCATGGGGTGGGGGTTTCTTTTCTAGGGTTTAGGGTAGTGCAGTGGTGTTTGGGTGGTGTAGGGGGTTGTGCTGGGGGTAGTGTTTTAGGGTTTAGGGTAGTGCAGTAGTGTAGGGGGTCGTGCTGGTGGTAGTGTTTTAGGGTTTAGGGTAGTGCAGTGGTGTATGGGTAGTGTAGGGGGTCGTGCTGGGGTAGTGTTTTAGGGTTTAGGGTAGTGCAGTGGTGTTTGAGTAGTGTAGGGGGTCATGCTGGTGGTAGTGTTTTAGGGTTTAGGGTAGTGCAGTGGTGTTTGTGTAGTGTAGGGGGTCATGCTGGGGGTAGTGTTTTAGGGTTTAGGGTAGTGCAGTGGTGTTTGGGTAGTGTAGGGGTCGTGCTGGGGGTAGATTTAGGGTTTAGGGTAGTGCAGTGGTGTTTGGGTAGTGTAGGGAGTCGTGCTGGGGGTAGTGTTTTAGGGTTTAGGGTAGTGCAGTGGTGTTTGTGTAGTGTAGGGGGTTGTGCTGGGGGTAGTGTTTTAGGGTTTATGTTAGTGCAGTGGTGTTTGGGTAGTGTAGGGGGTAGTGCTGGGGTAGTGTGTTAGGGTTTAGGGCAGTGCAGTGGTGTTTGTGTAGTGAAGAAGGTCATGCTGTGGGTAGTGTTTTAGGGTTTAGGGTAGTGCAGTCATGTTTGTGTAGTGTAGGGGGTCGTGTTTTAGGGTATAGGGTAGTGCAGTGGTGTTTGTGTAGTGTGGGTGGTCATGCTGGGTGTATATTTAGGGTTTAGTGTAGTGCAGTGGTGTTTGGGTAGTGTAGGGAGTCGTGCTGGTGGTAGGGTTTTAGGGTTTAGGGTAGTGCAGTTATGTTTGGGTAGTGTAGGGTGTCGTGCTGGGGGTAGTGTTTTAGCACTTATTTTTCTTTCTACAGCACTAACTATAATTTCTATGGCAAAATGAACCCCCTCATTTTGTTCCTTTTTAAATTAAATGTTTTAAGTGTTACCAGTTTATTCCAATCAAGATGGCTTCAGGTGTGCAATACGTTTGTCATAAGTAAGACTGTTAGCTCTCTAGTTGTTCTTTAGAACACTCTGGGAAGCTGCAGTAGAACACAAAGGCATCAACTGACAGGCTGCTCCTGTTGAAATATAACAGGAAGATATTTGAGATCTCACTTAAAACATGTCCTAATTTTTCTTTCTACAGCACTAACCATAATTTCTATGACAAAATGAACCCCCTCATTTTGTTCCTTTTTAAATTAAATGTTTTAAGAGTTACCAGTTTATTCCAATCAAGATGGCTTCAGGTGTGCCATAATTTTGTCATAAGTAAGACTGTTAGCGCTCTAGTTGTTCTTTAGAACACTCTGGGAAGCTGCAGTAGAACACAAAGGCATCAACTGACAGGCTGCTCCTGTTGAAATATAACAGGAAGATATTTGAGATCACACTTGAAACATGTCCTAATTTTTCTTTCTACAGCACTAACCATAATTTCTATGACAAAATGAACCCCATCAGTTTTTTTCCTTTTTAAATTAAATGTTTTAAGTGTTACCAGTTTATTCCAATCAAGATGGCTTCAGGTGTGCCATAATTTTGTCATAAGTAAGGCTGTTAGCACTCTAGTTGTTCTTTAGAACACTCTGGGAAGCTGCAGTAGAACACAAAGGCATCAACTGACAGGCTGCACCTGTTGAAATATAACAGGAAGATATTTGAGATCTCACTTAAAACATGTCCTAATTTTTCTTTCTACAGCACTAACCATAATTTCTATGGCAAAATGAATCCCCTCATTTTGTTCCTTTTTAAATTAAATGTTTTAAGTGTTACCATTTTATTCCAATCAAGATGGCTTCAGGTGTGCCTTAATTTTGTCATAAGTAAGACTGTTAGCGCTCTAGTTGTTCTTTAGAACACTCTGGGAAGCTGCAGTAGAACACAAAGGAATCAACTGACAGTCTCTGCCCTTGTTGGATGTACATGTTTTACTGAGAATGTCAGACTTCATTCTCACATGACTGAGAAATATAATGTGAATTTACAGAAAATATGCTCTCATTTTAGCTTCTGGAGCACCTTCCAAAACTGTATGGGACAAGCATGTGAAATTAGTTTTCTCTCAAACATGATTCATGATATCCCAGCAGAAGGTTTTTCACAGGGTAAAATCACCTTAGAACACACCACAATTCCTGAAATTAGTATGGTACCATCAACAAATGAATTCTAATGTAACTAAAGTTTGTTATCACCCTTTATAGTTCTCCTTTTGGTAACCCTCAAAATCTTCGATTCACTACAATGCATTTCAATGGGGTACTATCATTTATATTGGTCCCAAGATGGCTGCCAACAATTCCAGGATGAAGTGCTGACAGCCAATCAGATCTCACGATGACATGTGTGGTTAGGCTCCGCCCAGATATATATGTGTTTTCTTTTTCAAATTTCTCAGGAACTACTGAACGGATTTACACCATTTAAGCAAAAGGCACGACCCCGAACCAAGGGCTACCTTTTTGGCAAATTTGGTGTAATTCCGTTCAGCAGTTCGGGCTGTAGCTGCGACTAAAGGTTCCTATGGAAAATTGCATGGGGAAAACACGTTTTGGGACCCCCCTTTTTTCTCAGCCCCCGCTTGCCGAATCACCCCGAGACTTTCAGGATAGGAGCGGACCGGAGCGCCCCAACAAGTTGGAAAAGTCCGCTCCTACCCTGAAAGTCTCGGGGATTCGATCAGCGGGGCCAGAAGGGGGTCCCAAAGCATTTTCCCCATGCAATTTTCCATAGGAAACTTTAGACACGGCTACAGCCCGAACTGCTGAACGGAATTACACCAAATTTGGCAAAGAGGTAGTTCTTGGTTCAGAAAGAACCCTTTTGGTAAATGGTGTAAATCCGTTCAGTAGTTGCTGAGAAAATCAAAAGTAAAAGTACATATATATCTATGGCCGAGTAGGGTCCGCGTACCCTCAGCGCACCCTGCGCGCACCGTCCCGATCACGAGCTGCATGTTAATTGGCTGTCAGCTGGCTGTCAACATTCCGATTCAGGAAATGTTGGCAGCCATTTTGTCCCTCGGTAGAACCGAGGGACAGAAACAAGTGCGCAAAGCGCACAAAGGGGGCAGGGTAGAAACACCCTGACCCCTAGGTCTGCTCAGGGGGTCCCATAAGGACCCCTGGGCAGAAAAGCATTTTTTTTTTTTTAAATCGGCAGGATGCGCTCAGGGTGCGCGGATCCTGCCGATAAAAATCGAAGCGCGGTCTCCCGCGCTTCGATGTTAATTTGCCCCGGGTGGGCCAAGTCCCGGGGGCATGCTGGGGGGTGTTTATTTTATGTATGGGGGCCTCTAAGTGCCCCCCAAGCCCCGGGGACCGCCACCCCCCGGGGCTTTCTTTTAAAATGGTGCGGGAGGGCTCTGAGCCCTCCCGCAGCCCCGGGGACCACCACCTCCCGGGGCTTCTTTTTTTTTTTTCCTGTGTGGGGGGCTCGAGCCCCCCACACGCCCTGGGGACCGCCACCTCCCCGGGGCACTAACAAATTAAAATGGGGGTCCGTTTCGGACCCCGAAACCCCGGGGACCACCACCTCCCCGGGGCTGTGCTGATGTGGGGAGGGGGCCGCGCGGCCCCCTCCTGGAGCCTGTGTTGGCCCTGGGGACTGCCACCCCCCAGGGCCGGCTCCTGCAGTGTCCCGGGGTGCCTACCCCGGGACACTGCTGTTGCTAATGACAGGACGGGAGCCTCGTGGCTCCCGTCCTGTCATTGCAAACTGCTTTGGATACTGGAAGAGAGAGCAGGGAAACCTGCTCTCGCTCTAATATCCAAAGACAATTGCTTTTCCACATGGGGAGCAGCATGTTAGCTGCTCCCCATGTGTAAAGCTAATGCCGGCTCCCGTAGGACACGGGAGCCGGCGGGACTGTGGGGGTTTGAGGACCCCCACATTCCCCAACCAGAGGCCAGGCCCCGGGGGATGGGGTCCCCGGGGCAAGTAGTGGCCCGGGAGGGGGGGCCACGCGGCCCCCTCCCCAGAAATATTTTTTTTTAAATATTTTTAAAAAAAGGGGTAAGGCCCTGGGGGATGGGGTCCCCAGGGCCCAAAAATAAGAAAAAGGAAGGGGGGCCACACAGCCCCCTTCAGGGAAAAAAAAAAAAAAGCATTGGCCCGCAGGCCCCGCCCCTTCCTTCACCACTCTGCAAACGCGCCCCTGGCGCGTTTGCAGATGGGAAGTAATTCCCCTTTGAATACTGGGGGTCCCTGGGGGCCAACTAGCCCACTAGGAACCTCCAGTATGCGCCAGGGGGCTGCGTTGCAGAGAGGTGTACAGAGGCCACGCCCCTTTATACACCTCTCTGCAAAGCAGCTCTGTGGCGCTTTTGGAGGTACATGGTGGGCTAGTTGGCCCCCAGGAACCCTCAGGATTCAAGGGGACTTAATCCCCAACTTAAAACGCGCCACGGGGCGCGTTTGCACAGTGGTGAAGGGAGGGGCGGGGCTTCAGGTGACATGTGTGCAAACAGGCCCCGTGGCGCATTTTAAGATGGGGAATTAAATCCCCTTCAATCCTGAGGGTCCCTGAGGGCCAACTAGCCCAACAGGTACATCCAGAAAGCGCCACAGAGCTGCGTTGCAGAGAGGTGTAAAAGGGTGTGGCCCCTCTACACGTCTCTGCAACGCAGCCCCTGGCGCATACTGGAGGTTCCTGGTGGGCTAGTTGGCCCCTAGGGACCCTCATGATTCAAGGGGACTTAATCCCCTACTTAAAACGCGCCACGGGGCGCGTTTGCACAGATGTCACCTCAGGCCCCGCCCCTACCTTCACCATTGTGCAAATATTCCTCTAAAATCTGCCGAACTACGAATTCGGATTTACTCACCTGTTATCAGGAGAGACCTCAGTGCTGTATCTTTCAGCCCAGTACTGGTCCTGAAAAGTAATTTTAACCGTACTTACCAGTAACTTGAATTTCCTTCCATAGGCTAACATTGACTGGTTTCACTTGGAAATTCTTCTAAGTGTGGAGTTTTGGAACTTTAAAATATTCCTCTAAAATCAGCCGAAATACGAATTCCGATTTACTCACCTGTTATCAGGAGAGACCTCAGTGCTGCATCTTTAGCCCAGCACTGACCCTGAAAAGTAATTTTAACCGTACTTACCAGTAACTTATATTTTCTTCCATAGGAATCCATTGTCTGGTTTTCAGCAGAAAAGTTTCAAAGTGTCGATTTTCACAAACTACAAATATTCCTTAAAAATCGCCTGTATGACTTAAACGCATTCTTTCAACTGTTTACAGGAGATGCACCAGTGCTGGATCCAGGATCCAACACTGAGTAAGAAAAAGTAATGATAACAGTTTTTACCTGCTAAGTGAATTTCCTTCCATAGGATAACATTGGTGATTCTATGAGAAAAAGTTTCTGTCAACTTTTAAAATACAATAATATTCCTTAAAAATCACGACTGTAACCAAAACGCTTTTACTCAACTGTTTACAGGAGATGTCCCAGGACTGAATCTAGGATCCAGTTCTGTGGTTAGAAAAGTAATCCATAAAGTAACTAATTGCATTTAACTAGAAATTCACATTGAGCTGAATGTTGCATTGTGTTTGAAAATGTGTTGCCCATTGCAACAACTGTAACTACTGTACTTAAAAGTCTATTGCCTATGTGCAAAGTATTTAAACTAAAGTAATTCATTCTCAGAAAGTATTTTTTGTAATGTAATGTATAATGTAATTACAATGTAATTTAAAAAATAAAATATGTAAAAAAAAATTGTTTCTAAAAATGTAGTAAATCAGTATGAAAAAAATTAATATAACAATTAATACATTTAAAAATTGTCATTTACAAAACCTTTGAAATTCACTGAAAAAACCGTAGGTTTCAGACATGTTATAGTTAGGAATTAGCATTTAAAAAACCTTTGAAATTCACTGAAAAAACCATAGGTTTCAGATATGTTATAGTTAGAAATTAGCATTTAAAAAACCTTTGAAATTCACTGAAAAAACCATAGGTTTTAGGGACAGTTATAGTTACTTGGACATTGCACTCGTACAAAACCCGTGAAATTCCATCGTTATAGTTAGTTCAGCTAACTATAACTCGCGCCCCCGCAATGCACTGCTGATGACGTCACATATTACATCACTCATGACATGGTCAGTGACATCACTGATGACATCACTGATGACATCTCAAATGACATCACTGATGACATCATCCACGTGATAATCTGATGCACCTCCTCACACCCTAATATAACCTTTGATACACCCACTCTAAATTACAGACTGCCATTCGCAAAACCATAGACACTCCAACACCAATAACTACATACCCACTCACTGATTCATAGGTCTACGCACACATCCACTCACTCACCCGTACAGTCACTCATACTTACGGTCACTCAGTACAGGACTATCATATGCACTCATACTCCTATATAGACACTCAAAGACCGCCACTCATCCATAGAGGTACTCACACACCTAGTCAGTCATGCAAATAATTAAACACACTGCCATTTACTAACCTATACAGTTATACACACACCAGCTCACTTACTCATACAAATACTAGCACATTCTTACGCTCTTATACAATCACTGATACAAGCACACACTCATCCATACAGCCACTATCACAATCACTCACTCTCGCTTATAGCTATTTATATACTCCAACACACATATATACTGCCTTTCACATATGTAGTTACTCACACATGAACCACTGGGACATACATTCACTCACTAACACACTCTTACACACACTTACCCACCCATACAGTCTATCACAGATACACTCTTGAAACCATCCACCCAGTGAATCACCCACTCACACATCTATGCACAGAGTCGCACACACCCCTCCCACACAAACACTCAGGCACCCATACAGATACTAAGACAACCATTCAATAACTCATATAGACACTCATGTAGCTATTCACAAACACATGCAGCCACTTACACAGCAACAGACAGACGGATACAGACATTCACCCAGTTTAGTCACTAACCCATGCATTCAGTAAGATACGTTAAATCACTCACTTATAGAGTCAGTCACGCACCTACTAAATCATCCATACAGACACTTACACACCCACTCATTCTTCAATATGTCTTTTCCTATATATATATTAAAAATATTTAAACTTTACAGAAACACACAGTCACTGGATGATGTCATCAGTGATGTCATTTGAGATGTCATCAGTGATGTCATCAGTGATGTCACTGACCATGTCATGAGTGATGTAATATGTGACGTCATCAGCAGTGCATTGTGGGGGCGCGAGTTATAGTTAGCTGAACTAACTATAACGGGGGAATTTCACGGGTTTTGTACGAGTGCAATGTCCAAGTAACTATAACTGTCCCTAAAACCTATGGTTTTTTCAGTGAATATATATATATATATATATATATATATATATATATATTATCTACTGGCGGTCGCCAGTAGATAGTTATAGTTAAAACCTATTATCCATAGGAAATCCGCGACATTCTATTTGAAATAACGTTGGCGCCGGTTGACGAATCTTCGCGAAAGTTTCCAACTTGTTGGGGCGCTCCGGTCCGCTCCTATCCTGAAAGTCTCGGGTGATACATCAAGCGGGGGCCGAGAAAAAGGGGGTCCCAAAACGCGTTTTCCCCATTCATTTTTCCATAGGAACCTTTAGTCGCAGCTACAGCCCGAACTGCTGAACGGAATTACACCAAATTTGGCAAAGAGGTAGCCCTTGGTTCAGTGTCGTGCCTTTTGCTTAAATGGTGTAAATCCGTTCAGTAGTTCCTGAGAAAATCAAAAGTAAAGTCACATATATATCTGGGCGGAGCCTAACCACACATGTCATCGTGAGATCTGATTGGCTGTCAGCACTTCATCCTGGAATTGCTGGCAGCCATCTTGGGACCAATATAAATGATAGTACCTCATTGAAATGCATTGTAGTGAATAGAAGATTTTGAGGGTCACCAAAAGGAGAACTATAAAGGGTGATAACAGATTTTAGTTACATTAGAATTTATTTGTTGATGGTACCATACTAATTTTAGGAATTGTGGTGTATTCTAAGGTGATTTTACCATGTGAAAAACCTTCTGCTGGGATATCATGAATCATGTTTGAGAGAACACTATTTTCTCATGCTTGTCCCATGGAGGTTTGGAAGGTGCTCCAGAAGCTAAAATGAGAGCATATTTTCTGTAAATTCACATTATCTTTCTCAGTCATGTGAGAATGAAGTCTGACATTCTCAGTAAAACATGTACATCCAACAAGGGCAGAGACTGTCAGTTGATTCCTTTGTGTTCTACTGCAGCTTCCCAGAGTGTTCTAAAGAACAACTAGAGTGCTAACAGCCTTACTTATGACAAAAGTATGGCACACCTGAAGCCATCTTGATTGGAATAAACTGGTAACACTTAAACAATTTAATTTAAAAAGGAACAAAATGATGGGGTTCATTTTGTCATAGAAATTATGGTTAGTGCTGTAGAAAGAAAAATTAGGACATGTTTCAAGTGTGATCTCAAATATCTTCCTGTTATATTTCAACAGGAGCAGCCTGCCAGTTGATGCCTTTGTGTTCTACTGCAGCTTCCCAGAGTGTTCTAAAGAACAACTAGAGTGCTAACAGCCTTACTTATGACAAAAGTATGGCACACCTGAAGCCATCTTGATTGGAATAAACTGGTAACACTTAAAACATTTAATTTAAAAAGGAACAAAATGATGGGGTTCATTTTGTCATAGAAATTATGGTTAGTGCTGTAGAAAGAAAAATTAGGACATATTTCAAGTGTGATCTCAAATATCTTCCTGTTATATTTCAACAGGAGCAGCCTGCCAGTTGATGCCTTTGTGTTCTACTGCAGCTTCCCAGAGTGTTCTAAAGAACAACTAGAGCGCTAACAGCCTTACTTATGACAAAAGTATGGCACACCTGAAGCCATCTTGATTGGAATAAACCGGTAACACTTAAAACATTTAATTTAAAAAGGAACAAAATGAGGGGTTCTTTTTGAAATAGAAATTATGGTTAGTGCTGCAGAAAGAAAAATTAGGGCATGTTTTAAGTAAGATCTCAAATCCTCTTCTATTTCATTAGAAAATTCTGACATGCAGACTGAAACAATCACTTTAAATACCAGCAGCAGACTACCAGTTAACTCCCTGGTGAGCAGTAGCTTTACTCCAGTGATCTAATGAGCAACTAGAGTGCTAACATTCTGAATTTATGACAGATGTGAGACACATCTGAATGCCTTCTTGATGGAATCAAAGTAAAAAACTGAAAGCATTTCCTACTGAGGAGACTGCAGTAAATGAAGAAATTAGGAAACTTCATAACAAAGAAGTCTTCCAAGATGGCCACCAGTGAAAAAAGAGCCCAAATGTAGCACAAATATTACCCAGATGTAGCCCACATATAGCCCAATGACAAAAGTGTGAAAAACACTTTTTATTTTTAGTTTTTTTGCAGTTTTATGTAGTGCAGACTGGTCAGGTATTGGAGCATTGCATCTTAAAACATGACCCCCTACACTACAAAAACACCACTGCACTACCTTAAACCCTAAAACACTACCCCCAGCACGACCCCCTACACTACACAAGCACCACTGCACTATCCTAAACCCTAAAACACTACCCCCAGCACGACCCCCTACACTACCCAAACACCACTGCACTAACCTAAATCCTAAAACACTACCAGCAGCACGACCCCCTACACTACCCAAACACCACTGCACTACCCTAAAACATGACCCCCTACACTACACAAACACCACTGCACTACCCTAAACCCTAAAACACTACCCCCAGCACGACCCCCTACACTACCCAAACACCACTGCACTAACCTAAATCCTAAAACACTACCCCCAGCACGACCCCCTACACTACCCAAACACCACTGCACTACCCTAAAACATGACCCCTAAACTACACAAACACCACTGCACTACCCTAAACCCTAAAACACTACCCCCAGCATGACCCCCTACACTACACAAGCACCACTGCACTACCCTAAACCCTGAAACACCAGCCCCAGCATGACCCCCTACACTGCCCGAACACCACTGCACTGCCCTAAACCCTGAAACACCACCCCTTCACGACCCCCTACACTGCCCGAACACCACTGCACTGCCCTAAACCCTGAAACACAACCCCCAGCATGACCCCCTACACTGCCCGAACACCACTGCACTGCCCTAAACCCTGAAACACTACCCCCAGCAAGACCCCCTACACTGCCCGAACACCACTGCACTGCCCTAAACCCTGAAACATCACCCCCAGCAAGACCCCTACACTGCCCAAACACCACTGACCTAAACCCTGAAACACCACCCCCAGCACGACCCCCTACACTGCCTGAACACCACTGCACTGCCCTAAACCCTGAAACACTACCCCCAGCAGGACCCCCTACACTGCCCGAACACCACTGCTCTGCCCAAAACCCTGAAACACCAGCCCCAGCATGACCCCCTACACTGCCCAAACACCACTGCACTGCCCTAAACCTTGAAACACCAGCCCCTGCACGACCCCCTACACTGCCCGAACACCACTGCACTACCCTAAACCCTGAAACATCACCCCCAGCACGACCCCCTACACTGCCCGAGCACCACTGCACTGCCCTAAACCCTGAAACACCAGCCCCAGCACGACCCCCTACACTGCCCGAACACCACTGCACTGCCCTAAACCCTGAAACACCAGCCCCAGCACGACCGCCTACACTGCCCGAACACCACTGCACTGCCCTAAACCCTGAAACACCAGCCCCAGCACGACCCCCTACACTGCCCGAACACCACTGCACTGCCCTAAACCATGAAACACCAGCCTCAGCACGACCCCCTACACTGCCTGAACACCACTGCACTGCCCTGAACCCTGAAACACCAGCCCCAGCACAACACCCTACACTGCCCGAACACCACTGCACTGCCCTAAACCCTGAAACACCACCCCGTGCATGACCCCCTACACTGCCCGAACACCACTGCACTGCCCTAAACCCTGAAACACCACCCCCAGCGTGACCCCCTACACTGCCCGAACAACACTGCATTGCCCTAAACCCTGAAACACCACCCCCTGCACAACCCCTACACTGCTCGAACACTACTGCACTGCCCTAAACCCAGAAACACCATCCCCAGCACGACCCCCTATACTGCACGAACACCACTGCACTGCCCTAAACCCTGAAACACTACCCCCAGCAAGACCCCCTACACTGCTCGAACACCACTGCACTGCCCTAAACTCTGAAACATCACCCCCAGCAAGACCCCCTACACTGCCCGAACACCACTGCCCTAAACCCTGAAACACCACCCCCAGCAAGACCCCCTACACTGCCCGAACACCACTGCACTGCCCTAAACCCTGAAACACCAGCCCCAGCACGACCCCCTACACTGCCCGAACACAACTGCACTGCCCTAAACCCTGAAACACCACCCCTGCACGACCCCCTACACTGCCCGAACACCACTGTACTGCCCTAAACCCTGAAACCCCACCCCCAGCATGACCCCCTACACTGCCAGAACACCACTGCACTGCCCTAAACCCTGAAACACCACCCCCTGCACGACCCCCTACACTGCCCGAACACTACTGCACTGCCCTAAACCCTGAAACACCACCCCCAGCACGACCCCCTACACTGCACGAACACCACTGCACCGCCCTAAACCCTGAAACACTACCCCCAGCAAGACCCCCTACACTGCCCGAACACCACTGACTGCCCTAAACCCTGAAACATCACCCCCAGCAAGACCCCCTACACTGCCCGAACACCACTGCCCTAAACCCTGAAACACCACCCCCAGCAAGACCCCCTACACTGCCCGAACACCACTGCACTGCCCTAAACCCTGAAACACCACCCCCAGCAAGACCCCCTACACTGCCCGAACACCACTGCACTGCCCTAAACCCTGAAACACCACCCCCAGCACGACCCCCTACACTGCCCGAACACCACTGCTCTGCCCAAAACCCTGAAACACCAGCCCCAGCACGACCCCCTACACTGCCCGAACACCACTGCACTGCCCTAAACCCTGAAACACCAGCCCCAGCACGACCCCCTACACTGCCCGAACACCACTGCACTGCCCTAAACCCTGAAACACCACCCCGAGCACGACCCCCTACACTGCCCGAACACCACTGCACTGCCCTAAACCCTGAAACACCAGCCCCAGCACAACCCCGTACACTGCCCGCACACCACTGCACTGCCCTAAACCCTGAAACACCAGCCCCAACACAACCCCGTACACTGCCCGAACACCACTGCACTGCCCTAAACCCTGAAACACCAGCCCCAGCACGACCGCCTACACTGCCCGAAAACTACTGCACTGCCCTAAACCCTGAAACACCACCCCCAGCAAGACTACCTACACTGGCCGAACACCACTGCACTGCCCTAAACCCTGAAACACCACCCCCTGCACGACCCCCTACACTGCCCAAACACTACTGCACTGCCCTAAACCCTGAAACACCACCCCTCAGCACGACACCCTACACTGCCCGAACACCACTGCACTGCCCTAAACCCTGAAACACCACCCCAGCACGACCCCCTACACTGCCCGAACACCACTGCACTAAACCCTGAAACACCACCCCCTGCACGACCCCCTACACTGCCGGAACACTACTGCACTGCCCTAAACCCTGAAACACCACCCCCAGCACGACCCCCTACACTGCCCTAACACCACTGCACTGCCCTAAACCCTGAAACATCACCCCCAGCACAACCCCCTACACTGCCTGAGCATCATTGCTCTGCCCTAAACCCTGAAACACTAGCCCCAGCACGACCCCCTACACTGCCCGAACACCACTGCACTGCCCTAAACCCTGAAACACCACCCCCAGCACGACCCCCTACACTGCCCGAACACGACTGCACTGCCCTAAACCCTGAAACACCAGCCCCAGCAAGACCCCCTACACTGCCCGAACACCACTGCATTGCCCTAGACTCTGAAACACCAGCCCCAGCAAAACCCCCTACACTGCCCGAACACCACTGCACTGCCCTAAACCCTGAAACACCAGCCCCAGCATGACCCCCTACACTGCCCGAACACCACTGCACTGCCCTAAACCCTGAAACACCAGCCCCAGCACGACCCCCTACACTGCCCGAACACCACTGCACTACCCTAAACCCTGAAACACCAGCCCCAGAACGACCCCTACACTGCCCGAACACCACTGCACTGCCCTAAACCCTGAAACACCAGCCCCAGCACCACCCCCTACAATGCCCGAACACCACTGTACTGCCGTAAACCCTGAAACACCACCCCCTGCACGACCCCCTACACTTCCCGAACACCACTGCACTGCCCTAAACCCTGAAACACCACCCCCTGCACCACCCCCTACACTGCCCGAACACCACTGCACTGCCCTAAACCCTGAAACACCACCCCCTGCACCGCCCCCTACACTGCCCGAACACCACTGCACTGCCCTAAACCCTGAAACACCACCCCCAGCATGACCCCCTTTACTGCTTGAACACCACTGCACTGCCCCAAACCCTGAAACACCACCCCCAGCATGACCCCCTACACTGCCCGAACACCACTGCCCTAAATCCTGAAACACCACCCCTGCACGACCCCCTACACTGCCCGAACACCACTGCACTGCCCTAAACCCTGAAACACCACCCCTGCACGACCCCCTACACTGCCCGAACACCACTGCACTGCCCTAAACCCTGAAACACCACCCCCAGCACGACCCCCTACACTGCCCGAACACCACTGCACTGCCCTAAACCCTAAAAACCACCCCCAGCACGACCCCCTACACTGCCCGAACACCACTGCACTGCCCTAAACCCTAGAACACTACCCCCAGCATGACCCCCTACACTACCCGAACACCACTGCACTACCCTAAACCCTAAAATACTCGCCCCAGCACGACCCCCTACACTACCCGAACACCACTGCACTGCCCTAAACCCTAAAACACTCCCCCAGCACGACCCCCTACACTACCCGAACACCACTGCACTGCCCTAAACCCTAAAACACTCCCCCAGCACGACCCCCTACACTACCTAAACACCACTGCACTGCCCTAAACCCTAAAACACTACCCCCGCATGACCCCCTACACTACCCAAATACCAATGCACTACCCTAATCCCTAAAACACTACCCCCTGCACAACCCCTACACTACCCAAAGACCACTGCACTACCCTAAACTCTAAAACAATACCCCCGCACGACTCCCTACACTACCCAAAGACCACTGCACTACCCTAAACCCTAAAACACGACCTCCTACACTACACAAACACCACTGCACTACCCTAAACCCTAAAAACTACCCCCAGCACGAACCCCTACACTACCCAAACACCACTGCACTACTCTAAACCATAAAACACTACCCCCAGCAGTACCCCCTACGCTACCCAAACACCACTGCACTACCCTAAACCCTAAAACACTACCCCCAGCAGTACCCCCTACACTACCCAAACACCACTGCACTGCACTAACCCTAAACCCTAAAACACTAACCCCAGCACGACCCCCTACACTACCCAAACACCACTGTACTACCCTAAACCCTAAAACACTCCCCCAGCACGACTCCCTACACTACCCAAACACCACTGCACTACCCTAAACCCTAAATCTACCCCCAGCATGACCCCCTACACTACACAAACACCACTGCACTACCCTAAACCCTAAAACACTACCCCCAGCACGACCCTCTTCACTACCTAAACACAACTGCACAATTTGTTACAGGCGTTGCAACGCAGGCCTGTGGTGCTTACTGGAAGTACCTGGTGGGCTAGTTGGGCCCCAGGGACTCTCAGGATTCAAGGTGACCTAATCCCCCAACTTAAAACGCGCCACGGGGCGCGTTTGCACAGTGGTGAAGGGAGGGGGCGGGGCCTCAGGTGACATGTGCGCAAACACGCCCTGTGGTGCGTTTTAAGTTGGGGAGTTAATTCCCTTTGAATCCTGGGGGCCAACTAGCCCACCAGGTACCTTCAGTAAGCACAACAGAGTTGCGTTGCAGAGAGGTGAAAAAAGGTGCGTGGCCTCGGAACGCCTCTCTGCAACTCAGCTCTGTGGTCCTAACTGTAGGTACCTGGGGGCTAGTTGGGCCCCAGGGACCCTCAGGATTCAAGGGGACTTGATCCCGCAACTTAAAACGCGCCACGGGGCGCGTTTGCACACATGTCACCTCAGGCCCCCTCCCTTCACCACTGTGCAAACGCGCACTGGCTCTGGTTAGTCAGAGTCAGTTACCACCAGTACCCGTCTGAAAAAGTTGTGGGCACAGGATGATTTTGCAACAAGGCCTCTTTCTGCTCCTCTGTTGGTTCTTTCTGCACATCTTTTGCTTCTTTCTGTGCGTTTTTTCTTCTTTCTTCACATGTCCTACCTCTGTTGGCATAGTTAGAAACTAGCATTTAAAAACCTTTGAAATTCACTTAAAAAATCATAGGTTTCAGGCACGTTATAGTTAGAAATTAGCATTTAAAAACCTTTGAAATTCACTGAAAAAACCATAGGTTTCAGGCACGTTATAGTTAGAAATTACCTTTTAAAAACCTTTGAAATTCACTGAAAAAACCATAGGTTTCAGGCACGTTATAGTTAGAAATTAGCATTTAAAAAACCTTTGAAATTCACTGAAAAAACCATAGGTTTCAGACAAGTTATAGTTAGAAATTAGCATTTAAAAAACCTTTGAAATTCACTGAAAAAACCATAGGTTTTAGGGACAGTTATAGTTAGTTGGACATTGCACTCGTACAAAACCCGTGAAATTCCCCTGTTATAGTTAGTTCAGCTAACTATAACTCGCGCCCCGCAATGCACTGCTGATGACGTCACATATTACATCACTCATGACATGGTCAGTGACATCACTGATGACATCACTGATGACATCACTGATGACATCATCCATGTGATAATTTCATGCATCTTCTCACACCCTAATATAACTTTTGATACACCCACTCTAAATTACAGACTGCCATTCTCAAAACCATAGACACTCCAACACCAAAAACTACATACCCACTCACTGATTCTTAGGTCTACACACACATCCATTCACTCACCTGTACAGTCACTCATACTTACAGTCACTCAGTACAGGACTATCATATGCACTCATACACCTATATAAATACTCACACACCGCCACTCATCCATAGAGGTACTCACACACCTAGTCAGTCATGCAAAAAATTAATCACACACCCATTTACTCACCTATACAGTTATACACACACCAGCTCACTTACTCATACAAATACTAGCACATTCTTACGCTCTTATACAATAACTGATACAAGCACACACGCATCCATACAGCCACTCTCACAATAACACACTCTCACTTATAGCCATTTAAATACTCTAACACACATATATACTGCCTTTTACATATGTAGTTACTCGCACATGTACCACTGAGATATACATTCACTCACTAACACACCCATACACACACTCACCCACCCAAGCAGTCCATCACAGATGCACTCTTGAAATCATGCACACAGTGAATCACCCACTCACACATCTATGTATAGAGTCACACACACCCCACCCACACAAACACTCAGGCAGCCATACAGATACTCAGAGAACCAATCAATAACCCATATAGACACTCATGTAGCTATTCGCAAATCCATGCATCCACTTACACACCAACAAACAGACGGATACAGACATTCACACAGTTTAGTCACTAACCCATGCATTCAGTAAGATACGTTTAATCACTCACTTGTAGAGTCAGTCACTCACGTACTAAATCATCCATTCAGACACTTATACACCCACTCATTCTTCAATACGCCTTTCCCTATATATATTAAACATATTTAAACTTTACAGAAACACACAGTCACTGGATGATGTCATCAGTGATGTCATCAGTGATGTCATTTGAGATGTCATCAGTGATGTCATCAGTGATGTCACTGACCATGTCATGAGTGATGTAATATGTGACGTCATCAGCAGTGCATTGCGGGGCGCGAGTTATAGTTAGCTGAACTAACTATAACAGGGGAATTTCACGGGTTTTGTACGAGTGCAATGTCCAACTAACTATAACTGTCCCTAAAACCTATGGTTTTTTCAGTGAATATATATATATATATATATATATATATATATATATATATATAAATTAAAAAACTATTTAAACAATTAAAAATGTAAATTAATAAAAACAACAATCTAAATAAAGAACACTAATAAAGGAGCGAAATTTTCTAAGCTAAACCCAATTCAAGCAAAAGCCAGAAGAATTTTAGATTTTGAAGTGATGAGATTTACTATTCTCACTTCAATCTAAACAAATGTAGGGAATTTGTTGGACTTTAGAGGCGTTAGATTTACAATTCCCAATCCGAGCAGTAGTAGAGTAAGTATTCCCAATCCAAACTAAGTGAACTCAAGGAAAGTATTGGACTTTGTGGGGTCAGATTTACAATTCAAACTCAAATCTAAGCAACAGTAGGGAAAGAGGTAGACATTGAAGGGGTTGGATGTACTACTCCCACTACAATGTAAGCAAAAACAGGGAAAGGTTTGGATTTTAGAGGTGTTAGATTTCCTACTCCCACTCTAACATAAGCAAAATAGGAGAAAATTTTGGATTTTGGCAGGGTCAGATTTACTATTCCCTGTCCAATCTAAGCAAATGTGGGGAAAGTGTTAGACTTTGGAAGAGTTCAATTTTCTATTCCCACTCCAAGCTAAGAAACAGTATGGAAAGTGTTGGACTTTGGAGAGTCTGATTTACTATTCCCACTACAATCTAAGCAATAGTGGAGAAAGTGCTGGAATTTGGATAGATTAAATTTACTATTCCCACTCCAATCTAAACAACAGTAGGGAAAGTGTTGTCTTTTGGTTGTGATACATTTACTATTCCTGCTTCAACATAACCAAAAACATGGAAAGTATTGGACTTCAAAAGGGTCACTTATACATACCAATTCATAATCATTTGTAGCACACATTTAAATACCTAGCAACATAAAATTATTAAATATTCAATATAATAAATATATACAATTAAGTAAATAAAATTAAATATAAAGAAAAAAATAATAAAAAACAATATAAATACATTTAAAATGCACACCTCCCTTCCTATCACCCAGCAAAATCCTCACTATCCATAAAAATTAATACATTATAAACAAAACAATAATAGCATTTAAATACTAATTAAATAAAACAAAAGTTAAACCAATAATACAAATATTTTTTATATATTTTTTGCAAGCTTTAGTATTAAAAACACTTAATCAATAAAATAACACCTAATTAAAATACAGCAAATAATTCACAAAACACTTAATCAATTAAACAATTTGCATCTTTATTTTACAATTAATTTATTGCATTTCAATACCTTCTCACCCTCTTCCCCTGCAAACCCAACAACGTGCAGCCAAATTATAATTAAACACTAAACTACCAAACAAGACATTAAAAATCACAAAACACACTTCAATAATTAAAATGCCAATCAATTAATGAATGAATCTGATTAGTCAGATTTAAATATTTAATTAACATAATAAATTGATTGAAAATAAAAACAATAATTTTTAATTTAAATAACTTCACACACTAGTCCCAATACAACCCGTTACTAAATTATAAATTACCATTAAATATAAAACGAAATTATGTATGAAAAATTGCAAAGTATAATTAAAAATTGAAATGAATTACATTAATATTATTAACACCTATAATGACAATAATAACTAATATATATTAAATAAATAAAAATTGATATTTAATACAACTATATTAAATGATTTTTAAAACAATATTATATACATAAACATAATATTCTAACCTATATTATGTTCCTTGATGTTTTTGTAGTGATGATATTTTGACACAGTAGTAATGTAAACCGATATTTTTGATTCCATTTTTGTGTTATTCGCCATATCTAGATATAGCTGCAGTGTCACCACATATGTGTCACAGTTCTAGTTGTCTGGCATTTGATGGTGTGACTCACCACTTCATCATGATTTTGAAAATGTTTGTTCTGTGCAGCGAACTTATAGTTGACTTGGTGGCCCTCAGCCGTATAATTGTCCAGACATCGTCAGTTATGTCTAGTGCCAGCTCTGCTTCTCACCATGACATGTTTTTATGTTTAGCAGTTTGACCAGCACTTTTTGGAGCTATATATGATTTAGATTTGCTATTTTCCACTGACTCTGAGCATATAGAGATTCAAGGTTGGGTTTGTCCCACCTCCCGTTCTGCAGCTCCCAGCCTGAGCCCAATGAAGGAGTTGTGCTAGTCTGAAGTTGTCTTGAGTGGACCAGCCAAAATCTCAGACACGTGTTTCTGCTCTAGGAGATCTTCTCTTCCTCAAGCAGTTCACCTAGTTGGGGAAGATCATCATTCTTCCATAGCCTAAACATGGAATAAATCATCCCAGAAGGGAAGGCTGAGTTAAATACAGAGTAGGGTATCAAAGAAGGGTACAGCAGAGATATTTGTGTTTTGTCTTGTTCTAACTTTATCCAAGGTTTGGTATGTGGTGGACTGATAATTCTAATGCGGGTTTCAGCTTGGTTGCTCTTGTGTTGTGGGTAACATTTGGAAGCTGATGCCTTTCTCAGAGTAGGCTCAAAAAGCACAGTTTTAGTAATTCTGGGGCACTTATTATTTCATGTGAATATTCCATTATTCCATGTAAAGCATATGATTTTGTGTTGTATTGTTTGTATTGTGTATTTAAGGATGCAATGTCTGAACGAATAATAATAATCAAGGCATAAAGCTACTTTTAATGCCTGTTACTCTGCCAAACCATGATATTTCCAGCCAGTCCAATCAATATAGGTCTTTGTTTAACATCTCTAGGATGTAGGAATGTTTACACAATGTAAAAGGGATATCAAACTGGGTAATTGAACTCTCAGGGAGTTAATGGGTCTCTCTGAACAACTAAGTCCATTATTCCTCCAGGAAATGTGGCAAAGAGGGGTCATGATCACTCAAAGAGCTAAGAATATTGTTTACAAATTGTACTATTTTATTAAGTCTCTATTCAACGTCTCAGTTCCATGAATGTGTGAGATGAATGCAATGGCCTGTATTAGGAATTCCATTGAAAAGGCAAAGGGCAGGGGGCAGAGCTACGCCTGACCCGACAACAGCTATGGAAGGACACACCAGTCACTTTATCAGGGGTCATCCCACACCTTAACCTACCACCCCCATTTCCAGAGACGCTCCTCTATGCCTGTGCATGTACTGAGCAATGCTGCAGAGCTACAGGACAAGGTCCGCTGAAGATGGGCCTGTGGTGCTGATCAGCACTGCATGTAAAAAACCCGCTGCCCGCTGGTGCAGAGTGGCCTGCAGCTGCTGGGGAAGTTAGGTGTTAGTGCTGCCGGTGGTAAGCTCACCCCCAGCAAGCCACCTGCATACCCCTGTTCATTCTGGACTGTTCCACTCTCATCTTTGCAGCATGTGGCTTCCCAGAGATCTGTATCCCTGTGACAACAGCCAATATCTGCTTCCGTAAGCTGTCACCAGTATTGCCCTTTTAAGGCACCCACTAATCTCCAAGCGGCTGTTTTGGATTTGGACCGTCATCCCTGAATGACACTCTGTGCCGCTCTGGTGCTGCTATCTTGTTTCCACAGGCTTACTTTTAAAGAACCAGGCTCCTAGCAGCGAGATTCTCCTGGGTGCCGGCGCACTTGTCCTGCTGCTGATACTCACTTTGTTGGTTGAGTTTTCCAAGCCCTATGACTACTGTTTGGATTACTGTGGCTTATCTCTTTCTTAGCCATTTTGTTTGCACACAGAAAGGCTATACCCAAGTCTAACACGAAATTCCTGCCCCAGCAAGCTCACCTTCCCACCACTGAATCAGCCCGCACTGGATAAGATGCTAGCGGACTTTAAGCCATTAAGATATCTGTAACATGCATTGAAGAAATCAACAGCGACTGTAGCTGCGGAGCTTAAAAGTCTTTGCTTCGATTTGACCTCCTTCCAGTGACCTCTGGTGTGAAGCAACAAGAGGCTGTCAGACCTGGAGGTGAGAATGGACTGGACCCAAGACCTGGGCTCAGAGTTGTGGAACCTCCAATGCAGAGTAACAGGGTTGGGACACCAAAGCTAGTGTGACAATATATGCCTTTTTGGAGCAACAGAGAAGAAAGAGCGAACCAACGCTGAACAATTCCTGACGGACTGGTTGCCAGTTCTCCTGTGCACCACTTTTAATCCACCACTGGAGTTTCAGGGGGTACACCGGCTGAAAACACAGCAAGATCTCACACCTGGCAACCCATTCCCCACTCATTTCATAATCTTTATTCGATTTTACAGATAAAATCATAAATGTCAAGTCATTAAAAACAACATACAGATTTTCAATACCAAAACCATTCGTGTTTAAAGACCCCCATCAAAAAGCGTACAAGAAAAAAACAAATAGCGGGAGAGTTTAACAGCTGTATAAACAGTAAGGCAGGCCTGACTTGGGTAAAATTCTAAGGTGTTAAAATTGGGCATAGGAACTTATGTCGCAGATTTTTATATTTTGTGCAGAGCATAACAACATGTAACTTATCGTTAATCGATGTAGTGTCACAATTGCAAAGGGGCAAATCCGAATACTTGAAACAACCATGATTAAAAGGGACTAAGAAGGGGAAATAAGTTTAACCTGAAATAAGTCAGCAAGCGGCGTTGATGGCGAGTCATATTCCTGGTCAAATAAGGTTCAATATTGCTGTGTTTCATTAGTGCAGTGTCCTCCCGTTTTGATGCCAACTTGTCCCTAAAGGCGGTTTCGACCCATTTGCCATCAGTGCGAGTTATGTCAGAAGGGTTATCAAACATATCTGGCCTCCCTAGGGCCCGCAAATTACGTGCCACATATGCCAGCCACGGGATCTGGGAGGATTTTTCTAGTTTTAAACAATCCTGCAAAATTAGTCTACTGAAACTAAGTTCCTCCTTTATCCAAATTGAATTCCAAAGTTTTAAAGGACAGAGGCGGAGCTGGTCAATTAAAAAATCTAAACCTAGTTCTTCGTGGATAATTTAATGAGGTACATTTTGTAAAACTCCCAAGAGGCTCCTTAAAAATGTATTTTCAGCTACTTGAAGTGGAACAACCCGGCCATATCCCCATATTGCACTGCCATAGCTCGCAAGTGGGATAGACTTAGCCCTGTAAATTTCTAGAACTGATTGAATATGAGTGCGCCTGAGCCGGCGGGAAAAATCTCCAATGTTGAATATCACTCTATTAAGAGACAAAACATTCTGATTTATAAGCCTGCCTTTTACGTCATGACCAAGCATGTGGTATTCTCCAATAATTCAGCTGGCAAGGCTCTTATCTTCATAATGGGTAAAGAATTACAACAGCAGCTGATTACTCACCAGACACTACCCTGTTCCCGCGACAGATCCTTGCGCTTCATCCAACACTAAAAAACAAAGGCATACGTTATGGTCTCTAGGATCCAGCTAGCATGACCATTATATTAAATGGTGACACCCTTGAGTACTCTGACCTGGAAACGATCTGTGACCCTGCAAAGAACATTTTTGCCGGACCATCCACTGTCTTACATGTAGAAATTGCTTCTGACACTCTTGTTCCTCCTGGCAAATCTCAGGACCATCAACGAATATCCAGGGACCACAACCATCAGCGATCACACTCCGCCCACCCTCACAGGAACTCTTCTAATGACAGGAAAAAGTGTCGGTCCTCACTAAAACCTTACAGGAATGACTCCGACTAAAACCATCATTTAACCTGTGCACCATGGCATCTCTGAGTTCTGCTCTAGGGTTAGGTGCAGCTAACACACACTGACTAAAGTTTATTTGACTGCAAGTTACACCTTTTCATTCGTACTGCAAGAGGGCCTTCTAATCCTAATTTGCTGCAGGGCACAGACACCTACTGTGGTTTTTCACTCCTCAATTCACTTTGTCCGCATGACTCCTCAATAACAATGACTGTTCTCGGTCGGACAGTGGTCTCTCTCAATGCGCAGGGTTTGAACAACTATGTCAAGCACAAGAAATGACTGTCTCTCCTGGCTGCCCACAGTCTGGATATAGCTCAGGTGCAAGAAACCCACCTCTCTGTTGCAGAATCTTCATGCTCAAAAAGGACTGGGTGGGGAGGGTGCTCTGTGCCTACGTCATACCTCATAAGAAAGAGGGCACCTCTATTTTGCCGCACAAAAGACTGGCTACTTGTATTGTGGTGACCTGGTCAGAAAAAGAGGGTAGATATGTGGTGGCCAAACTGTTAACCTAACCAATGCATCTTATTGTGGGGAGCATCTATGTGCCCGATGGCTCTAAACTTATTTTTTTCTCTCAGCTCCATCACTTGCTTATGACCTCAGGCCGTACCACAGTACTTCTAGATGGAGACTTTAACATCACTCAGTACTCCATCCTCAACCATACATGCCCCATGGAAGCCACAACTCACAGAGGCAGAATGGCTTTAGTGGACCTGCAATGTAATCATTCCCTTCTGGATCCTTGTCGGCTTACGCAGCCCGGGTATAGGGACTATACTTTTTATTCACATCCCCATGCTACAGGATCAAGAATCGATTTCTTCCTCATCTTATGATCACTGGCCCCCAGTTTCAGACGAGTGACATCATAGTTGGCACTCTCTCTGACCATGCTCTCATTAGGACGCTCTTGGATATGGACATTATGCGCCCACATAGTGGGTTCTGGGAAGATGCCAACCTAGAAGTTCAAAGACCCAAAGATAAAACAAGCCTTGTGCACTCACTCTCAAGAGTATCTGGACACCAATTACATATCTGTGGAGTTACCACATATGCCCTGGGCTACCTGCAAGGCCTATACGCAGGGAAAATTGATGAGGGAATCAGCTATTCAATGCCAGAAACTAACAGATGCAAGATAGCAACTTGAACGGACGATACTCACCTTACTAGTTCTTATCAACGGGACCCTACAAGAGAACATTTTCAGCTTTTTGCACAAACTAAGATGGACTTAAATCAGTGGCGTAGCAAGCACTTTGACCGCCCATGGCGGTCCCCGTGTTTGCCGCCCCGCTGCGGCTGCATCAAAGAGCGGGGGGTTGCTGATGGGATTTTTTGCATTTGCCGCCCCTTGCGGCCGATTAAAGAGCGGGGGTGCCCCCAAAACTCGTGAAGCCCGGGGCGCACCGCCCCCTGCGCCCCTTGCTACGCCACTGACTTAAATTCCAGCATGTGCACAGATCAAGCAACGCCATTATGAGTTTAGAGAAAAATCCAGGAAAGTGCTTGCCCAACAGCTCAAGCAAGCAGACTCCCAATTCTCTATGCTTGTGATTGCTTGCAGGAGGTGTGATCATTCTCATGGTGATATCTTATAGCTGGTCTACTCGTGAATTTCTTTGGGTTTTCTGCAGTCAAGTTCAAACCACCATGAACACCTCCAAAGCTCTGAGTTTGTCGTTGTCTCTGCAGCCGATTTTCCTACACAACACTCTAGACCTCCCTGATATCATTTGACATACCAAACGTTCAATAAACACTGCACTTTCTGTGGCCCCGAAAGCTATTCTGAGACACTGGAAACTACATGAACCACCCAAACATACGAACCAGATGTGCGACTTGGCTGTTACTTCAACGTATGAACAATCTATATACATCTGCGTCTTATCCAGTTTAAATACTTACACAGAGCTTATTTTACTAGGCACAGGCTGTGGCGGGCTGGACTCATCACATCCCCACATTGCTTACGTTGTCAATCTATGGAGGGTACCTTCCTATATACTGTCTGGTCCTGCCCTACTCTGTCGAGGTTCTGGAGGGGGGTGTTCGCTTGTCTGTCTGAGGTCCTGGAGTGGGACATTGCATCTACACCGCGGCTAGCCGTGTTGCATATTACAGAGGACATAGGTGGAAATAGATACAAACGCCATCTCCTATTTCTGGGTCTCACGCTGGCCAAGCGAGATATTGCCCGGGTTTGGAAAGACCAATCTCCACAGTCGTTGGGGATATGGAAGAAGGGTCTTGACTTCTGTATGGGCCTGGAACTCCCGGTTTTCGAAGCGAGGGGATGCCCCCGTAAACACTATAAAATTTGGAAAAGGTGGGCTGACTACAGGGGACTATATCTGGAGCCTCCCCCCACCCCCCCCCCAGTCTGACGCTGTAGAACAGTTGCTATGACACTAGTCGTTTGGCATTTGCGTAGTGCTTTTATTCAATGTGACTATGAGTGGCAAAAACTCTCCCTGTATTCAAGATTGCTATATTTGTTGACCAGAGGTAATGTGACACAGTTGTTCTCTTTTTCCTTTTCTTTATTGTTCTTACTTTTCCTCGCAATATCTCATCTGTGTAATGCCTCCTCTACTATTGCTGAAAATGTTGACTTTCATATATGTCACCCTGTTTATATACCTTGGGTGCCCTGCAAGACCCTTGTATTGTGTCGGCTGTCAACAATAAAATTGTGTTGTAAAAAAAAAAACAATATATACAGGCTTCAGGATCAATTGAACATTTTTGAGGCCACATGGTCCCTTTTTTCCGCTGCCCAATATGACTCTTGGTTGTCCCTGTTATTCTACACCACCACATCCGTCTAGAGTTCTGTTACGGCCATTAGGAACTGTATTCTTTGAAAACTTCCATATGGTGATAAAAATATTGACAACTTCATGACTGCCTTCCCCAGTGCTGTGACCCACCTTACAGGTCAGGTCCTTCTTTGTTTATTTTTCCACATCATTTTACCTCGATGTTTGATATTTGTGCAGTTTACATCGATTTTGCCTAGGATCCATCTTGCCTGGTTGTTGGCATATTGTTTGCCAATTCTTTCCCATGTCTTCATGAGACTAGCTGATTGACCTGATGTTATTGTCCCTACTCTTTACGGATTACATACTTTGAATTTTGCAGTATATTTTGGTTTTATTATGTTTCTACAATCCTTTATTTGTATACCAATTTCTGTATGAAAATAAAACAGAGAAACATTTTTTTTAAAAAGAAAGAAAAGGCAAAGAACAATGGGAAAGGGGACTCCCTTACATTGTACCCCTTGTTAATCTTATATCTGGAGTAGATTTCCTATTTGTTTTTTTTTACTGTTTTTATATAATTTGCCAAAATATATGGCATCATATTTTGACCTAGGTTCATCTTGTGCAAAAGACATTTTAGGAACTATCATTCCAACCTTTCAAAAGCCTTTTTGCCATCTAAGCAGAGACAAATCATGTATTTGTTTTCCCGCTTTATTTAAGCCTGATTCATACACAGACACCAGCTTGGGCCAAACAGAATTAAGTTGTGCAGCCAGTATTCATGTGTCCTTCTTAACATCATTGTTTTACAACACTATGGAAAGGCCCGCAGCACACGCCGCAGTGGAAAAGGGCAGTCCTCAAACATCCATGCACCGTCTGCCTGGCAGATGATCCATGGATGTTTGGGGGGCCCACATATGTTCCCCTGGGCCCATAGCAGAGGCCCATGGGGGACAGGGGCCCTGCTAGGGGCACCCAAAGTCCCATTCCGTCTGCCTTCACATGGCTGTCGGACCGCCATTTAAAGGCAGAGGGTCATCATAATCCCTATGGCGGGGCCTCTGCAGGCACCGCCCCCCTTGTAGGGATTATGCTCCGACCGACGACCCGAGAGGCTCCTTGAGCCTGACCAAGACGTAGGTCCCTCCGCCCGCTGCCCTACGACCGACCGCATCATTATGCGGCGGTTGGACTGCAGCCTCTGATGTCAGACGGACCGCCACCAATGACCTGTCTGTGGCATATAATAATCGAGCCCTATGAATCCATATGAGTCACATTCTTAAGGGTCTTTGCCAGACTTCAATAACAAAGGATAGATGATCTCATTGAAGCTGTGATTTTCATAACCTGTAGAAAATAAGGACTTTCATCAAAGGGCCAATGAAAATGTCCTGATATGATTTGTAAAAAATAGCAGTAAAACCATCTGACCCTGGAGCCTTATTAAATGGCAGGGTTCTGATAGCTACTGTTACTGCAGTTATGTGTATTGGGTCTTCCAGGTGAAGCTATATGTCCATATGATTGGGGAAACTACATTTTGTGAGATAATTAAACAATGGTTTATTTCTTTTCTAGGAAGTGTATAAAGATAAACAGTATGCATAAAAATATCCTGCATGTAGCTGTATTGGCTATTTGTTTTATATTTTCAGCGTCATAGCAGCAGGCATGTCATTCGGGGATCTATTTTCTTGATGGTATGGGCTTGCAAGCAGTCAGTTTTTTCACCTCTTTCATAATATTTCTGTTCAAGATTTAACTTTTTGCTGGCTGATTCATCGATCCGGAGTTGTTCCAATTATCTAGGAGCTTCCAAACAGATCTATGTTTTTTACAGCAAACTGCCTAGCGCTGCTTTTCGAATAATGTGAGTTTTTGAGTCTCATGAATGTTGCGGTATGTGAAATTACCTTGTCCTGATAACTGCTTTGACCCTGCTAGAAAATAGCTCATTTAAGTGTTTTCCACTAAATAGTGAGTCAGCACTTCCTTAGTAGATATCTTTAGAGTAGGATCTCTGAGCCCTACCTCATCAACTCACAAGGGGATTTGGCCAAAGAGGCTCCCCAGGGCAGAGGAGTGGCAGAACATCTCCAGTGTTATTGTGACCAGGAGAGATCTGACAGTATTGTGGTAGCTATCATGGAGTGTATGACAGATGCAGGTCATGATGTACTAAAGTGAATGTAGTCCATCATTGTGTGAGTCCTGTGAATGTTTGAAAAAAATCTGTCTCTCTTGCATGCTGAGTACAGCATATATTAATTAGATTCATATCCTGTGTATCAAGGAGGGTGGTGTGGCCTATTAGTATTGCATAGTTGAAGAACATTGTAGATTGGGTCTAACGTTGTGTTGAAGTCCCCACTGAGTAACAAATCCCTTGTGACAAAATGAGAGAAACTAGTGAACAAATTACCTGTTCTGCAGCTCTCTTAGTACCATAAACTGTGATCAGTGTTAAAGATCTGCCCCTTAGCCTTTCCTTGAGTCCCACTATACTGCTCATTTCGTCACAATATTGTGCTATTATTTCAAATGGCAGTCCCTTCCTAAAAAGGATAGAAAATCTCTCTATCTTATTGTGATCACTAGCGTGAAATTGACCTAATAACTAGGGGTAGGCGAATAATTTCGCTCTGCCGGCGCAGTTCACAGAGTTTTGCCCACTCTGGAGTTCCAAGGAAAACTGCCAACTGCTGTGTGGCAGAGTTGTTTCTTGCACGCAGCTCGCCAATGTTAAGTTGGTGAGTGTGAGTGAGAATTTGCATCCCCCTATGCTATTTATGGGTGTTAGAACGCCTCCCGAGAAACTTTCTCAACGCGGGCAGTCGCGCCAGGTGGCGACCCTTCACATCGAGAAAGCTGCACCTCAAGTAGAAAATCTACAAGCAGCAGAAAGAAGCAGCGCCCTTCGCACTGAACAAGCTCCCGGCTCTAAAAATCAGTGCGAGCAGCTCGCGGAACTCCATGGAATCTCGCAGAGTTTTTATGTAACTCAGCAGAATTCTCCGGAGTGAAACTCCGCAAGTTCCGCCCACCCCTACTGGTAACCACTATGACCCCAGGTGAGGAAAATGTTACCCACTTCAAATGGATTTCTTGGAACATAAGAATGTCAATTTCTTTTAAATTGCGACATTTCAGTATTGCTATTCTCTTCATCATAAATCCTTATAGACCGTGCCCTGGCTAATGATGTACTGTCTCATTAACACCCATGCAACACTGATATTCCAAATTGCATGCCAAATCCAGATGTATTCGTACCCTCATCTGTGCGGTTGCAGGAAAATTAAACTTCTTGTAGAAGATATTCAAATGTAAAACATACATTTCTCTTCTACCTTTCACCATTGAGGTAAATTCTCTACAATCTCTCAACACCCAAACACAAATAAACAAAGTCAGATTAAATAATCAACTGGGATTGGAAAGAAAGAATGGGTGAAAATTCTGACAGAGAAAAGAAGAAAAAGAAATAAACACTTTTCCTTGTCTAAAGAAGACGTCACCAGGTAGTGAGACTTGTGTGAATACATTGATATCATTTTTAAATTCCACCAAAGATGCTGAACATCACCCTTAGTTGACATAGATGCAGCTCAGCCACCGACATGCCCCCTCCTTTATGTGGTTCAACAACCAGCAGTGTCACTCAACTCTTTCTCTCCAGTTTTTGCGTGGCCAGGAGATCTTTGGCGGACTGTTTTTTGTGTCTTTGGTTTGGCTGCTTCTATGATGGAAAAGGCCTCTATGAGCCATTATAAGTATCTCTGTTCTGTCCTCAGCCCTTGGTAATCATCTGAATACAGTTTCCAACTACCACCTACAGTTTCTTGTGGATTATGAAGGCAGTATAAGGCACATAAAGTTCTAGTGTCAATTAAGTGTATTCATAGATCATCTCATTTTGGGGGTCAGTTAAAGTTCATCAGGCCGCAGGTTTCTACTGAACATTGAGACCTGCTTGCCCTTCCTCTGATAATCTTTCTGTGGCCGTGGAGCTTTGCTTGCATTACCGAAGAAATCACCACACATGTACCTCTACCCTTTCTCCGCTCTGCTTGGTGTTGTCAATGTGTGTTACTGACAGATGAAAGGTGAACCTGTCAATCTCTTTAAGCCACTGTCTTTGAGGGTCTGCGTACGTCAGGTAGCAAGTCTCCTTTAACAGTCAGGTCATTAGCAAAGGGTGTTGGCAGCAAGGTGCCAATCCACTGGGCACAACCATCTTGTGCGTCATCCCCATGGCTGATTGAGGTTAATTTACAATGAAGCCTGGTGTTTAGGTTATATGAATCCTATTGTGTGATGTTCTCTGAAGAGGTGGGTCTTCATCTCTTTTCTAAATTGCAGAAGGGTTGATGCAGCTCTAATGTTGATGGGATTTGTTTTCAGATTTTGGGGCTTAGATAATGAAGGCTTGTCTTCTTGTTTTCTTTTTTTTGCAGTTTTCTATTTAGTCTTATGTTACTTGGTGAGAACTGCATATGCACTTAAGGGACGGAGGAGGATGCAATTAGGTCAGGGTGAAATTTAAATTACACCAGTGCAATAAGCATAATTTTGGGCACTCCCAACATGACACCCTTATGCCACTTCTCATTCTTATGCACCACTCACAACAAACATTTACAACGAGCATGCCTTCCGTTCTAAAAATGTATTGCAAAAGGATTAATTTTTTACAGCGAAATGTGTCCTTCCATCACAAATTGTCGCACACGCATATTACACTAAAATAAAGTGTTAAATGGCAGATTTACACTTCACTTAATTATGCATAATTTCACCTAATCTTACCGAAATTTGCATTAGTTACGCGAAAGCAAATTGTGTGAATTTCCCACACCCCTAGATACAATGACAAAAGAGATCATGTTCTTGTTGAATTCCAGGCTGCTTCATGGTTTGATGGCTACATTTGAGGGAAGAGGGACCAGACAGACCACCCTTTTTGTCTTGCTTCCAAGTCATAAAATATGTTCCCTGCAGAATAATGACATCACCACCATATGACATTTTAGGAAGCTGCTAAATGATGATTATGATATACATTTGTAAAGCACAACAGTTAACCAAAACAGGGTGTTCTGGTGCTGAAAAGAAATCACAGAAGGAGGTGGAAAATAAAACAGAAATCAGCATATGTTTTCCGTTGTTTCCTAAAAAGTAGGCAAGAGGCAGTGAGAGTTTCCACGCTTTGCCAGTAAGATAACCGAAGGAATGACTGCAAAGTGTTTGGTGCATTGGGCGGGGATCAAACAGAATATTGGCTGAGGAAGACATAAGTGGGCAAGATGGCATGTGGTGGGAGACAAATCTGAATATGAAAGGGGACAATGACAAAATCAGAGTGCTTGAAAGAGACATCTCTTTTCAATGTTAAGCCAGTTCAAATTCTTGAGGTGATGAGATATGTGGGAGAACTTTTGAGTCCGAGAAAAAGGCGGGCTGCCACATTTAGAATAGCTTGGATCTGAGAGATCTTTCTTTTAGGGAGTTCAAGAATGACTGAGTAATAGTAGTCCAGTTTAGATAGACTTTTGGCTTGAATAACTATTTTCCTGTGAGCCATTTGTATATATGAAAACAATAAACAGTTTTTTGAAGGAGAACTCAGGTCTACACTGTGCTTGAAATGTGCTTGTGAAAGAAAAGGTAGGCATTGGATATTAATTGAAGTGCATTAGCCGAGTTGCAAGACGTAGTACAGATCCCACTAATTAATTTTTCCTTGCTTTCAATTTTTACTCTTTTACTTCTAAGAAAGTAGTGTATAGAAACACAGTGTACACAGCAAATAGGACTGGAGGGAAGCAAACATGAGACTCAAAATAGTAATGGGTAAAGATTTACAAGCTGTCAAATGATAATACTTTCTGCTCCTTGGAGTTTCCGCCAACTCCTCGCTTGTTTAAGCAGAAGAGACCAGATGGGGAGCGAGTAGGGGAGGTCTTCAGGCCAAAAGAAAGGATTCAAAACTGTCTGGTCCCCAATAGTCAGTATCTTAGTTTTAGATGTATTAAATCTAAGAGTTACCCGCTACCCGTAGAGTATTTGCATTCATTCAGTTGGCAATCGTGGACATGCAAGATCTGAAATTGCTCTGAA
This sequence comes from Calotriton arnoldi, assembly GCA_963921515.1. Classification (NCBI taxonomy): domain Eukaryota; kingdom Metazoa; phylum Chordata; class Amphibia; order Caudata; family Salamandridae; genus Calotriton; species Calotriton arnoldi. The sequence continues at coordinate 220,874 of CAWUFW010017008.1, forward strand.
GGTGGATAAAGTCACCGTCCAGCCTTAACAGTCACCGTATGAACACCCACTGTGCTATTCTAATTACCTCAGTCCTAGCATCTTATCCATATGGTATTTTTAAAGCGCCAACCAAACCAAAAATGCAACAGAGCCCCGTACGTGGTCAAAGATAAGAAAAAGTCATTGAGTAATAGAATAGGAACCTGGGTTGTGGACGGTTCATGCATTGTGATGTAGTATTCTTTAAAGTGGTGAGCCATCAATCCTTTCCTATATTGGTGCAGCGTTTGGGTGATCCTGATGAATATGGGGATGTTGTTCCAGGTCCTTGATGTGTAAATTAAAAACACCTGTTTAATTTTTTCCACCTCTTAGACTGCCGACTGCTGTTTCCTGGCTGAGAGTGTGCCGAGAACCACCATAGATGGTGAGCTTGTCTGCAAGATACGCAGTGGTACTGGTCATGATAGCATTGCACATGATACAGTTATATATGAAGATGCTGCATCACGCAATGAGAGCCAGTGGAGTTTTATCAGGATGAGAATGATGTGGTAACATTTCTTCAGGCCTTGGAGTAGAGGTGCTGTGGCTTGTAGGATGCCCTTAAGGGGTGCCAGTTTGGAGACTGGGACACCATGAAGCAGGGCATTAGCACCATCCAGATGGTAGAGTACGAGGGCTTGAACAGCCGTTATGAAGTTGCTTTCTCGAAGAAATGGATTGACTTTATTTAGAAGAAATGATTGGAAGAAGGCTGTCTTTATATCTTTTTGGCAATGTGGTCCTAGGAGTTCAAAGCCATTAAGGTTCATGTCATTGGGCCAGGTTTGTACTGTTTCTTGTTTATTGTTCTTGTCAAATAACAAAAATTCTTTCTTGGTTGCTTTGAGCTTCAGGTAGTTGATGGACAATCAAGTCTGCGATGATGTGCAAGCAGCGTTTGAGGCATTGTGTGTTTGAACCATTGGAGTCTTTCAGGTAGAGTTGAGTATCATCATTGGCATATTGCTGCATTTTAATGCTGTTATTTATGAGTAGAGTGCCAAGTGGCTCCATGTAAAGGTTGAAGATGACAGGAAACAGTATGGCACCATGGGGGACTCTACAGGTGATAGGGATATTTTGTGACCTACAAGTGCCCATATGAACAAACTGGTGTTGGTTGGAAAGTAAGGAGGAAAATCAGTGAAGGACACTGGTGGTGAATCCCATTCAAGACTCCAGGGTGCGTATAATGGTGAGATGGTCAACTAGGCAGCTGAGAGGTCAAGCAATACCAGGAGGCAGGCATCTCCTTAATCTGTGAACAAGAGGGCATTCCATACAGAATGTAAGGTAGCAGTCTCCGAGGTCCAGAGTGATCTGAAGCCAGATTAGTAGTTGTGCAGGAGATGGTTAGCACTGATGTATTCTTGGAGTTGAACATAGCCTGCTTTTTCAATGATCTTCCCAATGAATGGTAGGTGAGTAACAGGAAGATAGTTTGTGAGGTCATCAGAGTCTAGTGTATGTTTTCTTAAGAGTGGGAAGATTTGGCCTGTCATGAAAGCTTCTGGGCAGATGTCTTAGGTGAGGGAGGCATTGACAATGGTAGTGGGGTGCGTTAGCTCTTACCATAAGTCACAGGGGATAGGGTAAGGATTGGAATAAATTCCAATGGAGGGATAGCGGTATGGAGAGGCACGATGACCTGGTAGGAAAGAGAGAGTGCACAGACAGTGAGATTACTGTGGGGGCAGGTGAGTGAAGAATGACAACGTCATCCACTGCGAGGCTTACCTATTTGCATGAAAATTGGCAAGCAATCCAATTGGAAAAATTACAAAAGGTGCTGTGAGTAACGCAACGATGATGCGAATACTTTGGAGCCGGTACAATGACCTGTGTGAAAAGATAACAGCGTTATCTTTTCACACAAATCTATACCCTATCCCCTGTGACTTATGGTAAGAGCTAATGCATGCCGCTACTATCTTTAGACAACACAATTGTTGGCTATTCCTGACAATCGTTCCTTCTTTTCACCAGCGCCAAGACGCTCATGTGACATAGTAATCTCTTCCTGGCACCACACTGGTTGCCTCACTGTTTGCCTCTAGCTATTACGCTCGGTAAGCTATGTTAGAACCAATTAGCCCACCACAACTCACGCCGTTCTAGCACTTGAATACAAGGCTACCATTCACCCTTAGCATTCACGCCGTAACACTTTAAGGTCTTGATCCATTGTTGCACCTTGAGATCGTTGTTTTTACCATTCTTCACCCAGCATGTATATTGTATTTACACCTAGCACACGACGTCTGGATGGAAGAGTTATTCCCTCACTAGCACTATGTTATAGACAATTTATTCTACCGCCCGTCTGATTTACTTTCTTTTTCCCTTTGTCCCGTCTACCTTTTACTATTGTCTTTCAGGGTAAAATTCACTCAGGCATGTAATTTTTACATCCTGATGATGATCCCAATATTGTCTCTACGGGATCGAAATGTCGTCGACCTTATATGCACCGTAAACGCAATAGAAATAATGACTAATGTGTAACGATGTCACTACATATAGTTTGCTTGTTGCATTACTCTATAGAATTTACAAGCATTTTTTGTCCTGCCTGAGCCTTTTTGTGAACTTGTGAATTTCTGTTCATTTGTGTCTTTGTTATATATGTTGCGTTGGATGCAGGATTGTGTCCCACTTAAATTTTAGCACTGATTTTAGGCCTATATTCATTGTTTTCTTTGTGAATCTCCCTTGTCAGGGACTACTCTGTAATTGTAACGAACTACTACCCAAGGTCCCTGACCATTACAATTGGGTTCCCTTGTTATTTAAACACATACAAATCAGTATAACATAACATAACAAAATCAGACAAAAAAGCAAATGCAGGATAGAAGGGTAAGACAAATGTATTTTTTTAATTGTCTGGTTTGTCCTACATGCTGGGAAGATTAAAACAGAAACTGCATGTGGTGCGTGGTGAATGAGATCCCAAACAGGCAGAAAATCTTAATGGTGGTGGATATCGTCAAACAAAAACTAGATATGATATTGTTTTGGTTGCTAGATTTCAAAATACACAAAGCCCTAATCCCTTCACACTCCTTTACGGATGAACTAGGCTAGAATCACATTCAATCTCTTTTCCCTTATGCACAAGAGACCTATTTGACAGTAGTAAATATTTCTACATACTTACTTTCAAACACAAGGTCTTTCTGTCAATGCAGAGGAAGAAACAGTATTAATACCTTTTCTCCTTCTAGGTAGATACAAAATCCATAGACTAGATCTACAAAGCAATATGTCATAAGTCCTTCACGCTAACTTTTATCATCGGATGTATGTTGGTATACCAGGTGAAGGGGGCAAGGATATATGGCTTATTGCACAATAAACATTTGATTGAATAACATGTAAGAATCCTGAGTTTAATTCCAAGTGCTGCAAAATTGCTAGCTGTTTTATTCCCACCTCCTACTGCAAGACTGGTTTTCAGTGTTCTCCACATTTGGAATCTCTTAATGGATGATGTTCAAGTTACATGAGGCTTTAGGCCAACACACTCACTCACAAGTTTCTTACTTCATAAACACAAAACCACAAGGCAGTTAGGTATATTCCCACATGGATATTACTCGCTTAGATGAGATAAGCCCTTGTTTGGGAGATTATGTCTGTTTATCCAATCAGCAAATACAGCACTGCTTAGGCTGGGATACTTTCTTTGCCTTTTGCCTAAAAGGAGGGAGGGGTGGGCGGAAACTCCAAGGAGCATAAATGATTATCATTTGACAGCTTGTAAATCCTTACCACTTACAATTTTGAGTCACACACCTGCTTCCTTCCAGTTCTGTTTACTGTATTTACTGTGGTTCTACACATTAATTCCTTAGAAGTAAAAGAGTTAAAAATTGAAAGCATGGAAAAATTAATCAATAGGATATGTAGTAAGTCTTGCAGCTTTGCTGATGCACTTCAAATAATCTTTTACTTTTTGTATATAGTATATAAATAAGAATAAAAGAATCATTCCAAATGTAAGAGTAAATTCACTGATGTACTTAGGGAAGGCATCTTTAACTTGTTCCTTGTCTACAGCCAAAATTTCAGACTAGATCCTCTCAGCCACCACAATAAATTCTACTTATCCACTGCCTGATGTTTCGTTTGGCTACCCCCACACACATTGTGCTGCTCTCTCCCAATGCACAATTGTTTGAGAATCTGAAGCCAAGGCTAAGACATGGTCTGAGGGCTGTATGGAATGCTAATCATTGTACTTATCTCCAAGCCAAGCATATCAGCATTGAAGATGTGCTAGCAAATACTTTCATCAAACGATTACAAGGAAAGTAATTTATTGGATATGTTAGTGACACACAACAAAGGCCTGCTTGAAGCTAGGCTGAAATTCAGGTTCTTCAAAATCCTGCAAAATTGTCAATGGACTCCCCACAGACTCTGACCGGTGGAGACGGACAGAGGCACAATGACAAGAGATAAAATGTGGCATTAACCTTGCATGTGGTCCTGCCCTACATTAGAATAACACTGGTATTCCATAAGGACAGACATGAAAAGGAAAACTGGATATGACTTTATTCCATTGACCTTAATAGCTATGCTTCAATGCTTCAACATACATAGGACATTTCAAATGATTCGACCCCCTGGTGACAGTGAATCACAATGTCTCTGGTAGTGGCCAACGTGCATATACTGATCAAGTGGAGATTGGCCACAGCCTCAAAATACAACGAGTGGCTGTTTAAGATGGTAAAAATGTAGACTTACCAAAGAATAATTTACATACTACAAGGCAAAACATAAGTATACAATTACTTTCCTGTCCTCCACTAGTTGTCATTGAATTGCTGCAGTTACTTCACAGTGGCACTAGATTGTCCTGTGATGTCTAAGATGGAACATCAAGGCCCTCTGGGAAGATATCTATTGGCACAGTAGACTGTTGCAATCAATTTTTAATGTCACATTATTGAGTTAATCTTTTCTATTCCAATGCTGGAGTTTTTGCTATCATCTCCTGTCTCCACAGCATGACCTCCCCATCTTTAAATGATTTGTTGCTTCTTTCTGCTTTTTGTCTACAACTCCCATGAATTATTATACATACTACTTTTTTATTCAATATGCATTAGAATTAAAGTTGGATGCACTTTTTTCCATTCTCTTGTTTGAAACTCTGCGAAATTATGAGCTACTGTGAAACATCAATAAAATAAATTGCTTACCAAAACAAATGTAAGAGCAAAGAGGAATCTTGAAAACACATGAAATTTATCTATAGAGGAAAGACTAATTGAACACCTGTGCATCATTGTCTGAAAGGATCCATGATAGCTCGTTTTTACAAGAAGAAAGTCATGCTAGCAATGTTTAGTTAAGTTTTTACTTTTAGGACAGCCCACACAGACGAAGGCAGGGTGGTGAACATAATCTACATAGATTTAAGAGACGCCTTCAATATTGTCCAACTCTGAAGACTCATGAGCAACCAAAACGGTCTTCCAATTAAAGATTGTGTGACAAACTGGAATAGGAACTACCCGCATGATAGCCGCAAAGGGAGTATTTTCAAAGGTAATGTAACAATTGGTATTCCAAAGGGAAGTCCCTTGTCTGGTACTCTAAGGTGCATTTGTAAGTGGTATTTCAGAAGATCTGCAACGTAAGTGACGCCCATCTGCTAGGGACCTGAATATTTGTATGACTGTTGATATCCTGCCTTTAATGGAGAGGGTGTCCTTCTGAATTTCAGCTTTTCATATAGGATTATGTTACAAACTGGATAAGGATGGTATGAGAGTTGACAACTAGATTCAGAGCTGCTGGGGGCAAATTCTTTCATTGAGGGTGCACATTTTATTGGCAGCTGATCAGGTTTTAAATGCGGGCTATTACTAGAGAGATCTTTTGGATTATCATCATATTTGGCAACGTGCATTGGAAGAAGAAAACCATATTACCTCTACTACGGTAATGGCTCCAGCTTCACAGAAAACACCTCCAGCTAGATTCTGATACTATCAGAACTATGCACTACATAAATCAAAGCTCACCAGAAATGAAGCTCATCATTCTAAGTATGTATGCACAACAGGAAAGGAGAGACAACTGTGGTGAGCTATTGCAGAATCACATTAGTTCACAACTTAAGTCTGAGGGTACAGTTCTCAAACAGTGGTAATGGAAAGATTTAGTAAGTGATTTAGTGGTTGCAAACCCTGCAAATTGGTAAATTACCTGGTTTGTCACTGCTAACTCACTTTTTCTTATGTTCCAAACCCATGTTGTGGTTCATAGAAGCCTTTCTGAATCGTGAAATGGGTTTAAAAACGATTATCGATTTGCAATTAGAAGGGGCATATTTTGGGCGTTTCTTCCAAATAGCGGATTAGTAACAAATGTACCAATGGTTTGGGACCGCAAATCTGGTTACAAACCATTGATCAGTTGCTGACTCCGAAGTTGGTGTGGTAACTGATTCGCAGGGGAAAAGGGTCCACTTTTGAACCTATTCCTCTGTAGGAATCAGGGTGGCAACTTTCGGAGGAGGGGTGCAGGCAGTTGCCCAAGGGACCCCTACACCACTGTCAAGTCTAACTGAAGTTTTTAAAAAACTGAAAACTTATTTTTTTAAATTTCGGCTTTTTTGCAGTTGTGGAACATATTGATAAAAGTTTGTAGATAATAAGTCTTTTCATAATTAATCATGTCACTTTTGAAAACAAACGTGAATTTTGACTTGTGTGACAAAGCTGGCAACTTCTTTGGACAACTAGTAATGTGTGTTATGATGCCAGTATATCCATTAAGGGTAACTGGCAAAGTCAAAGCAGCAAGAATAACCATTAAAGGGACGCAATAACGCGGCTACCGACGCTGAGGGAAATGGAACAGATACACATTGCATAAGATTTCTTGATTTTGATATGAAATGCAAAATTTGTATCTTAATCACGTATCGGAAAAGAGAATAGGATAGCGTAGTATCCTTAATGCAATCACTCATTTGAATTTTTTGGCAACAAAATTGAAGTATTGTGCCAAGGGATTTGATTAATAGTTTTATGTATTTAGGGCTTTATTACAAGTACAGCGTTCCTGAGACCTCCATACTCGCGGTGGTGGTCCGACCGCCACCACCCTGGCGGTCCGATCGCAGTATTATGATGGTGTCAGTGGGACCGCCAGCAGCCCGACAGAAGACCACCACCACCACCAGGATCCTGGATCCCGATGGGGCGGCGGTGGGGAAGGCAGCGGTCTGCCACGGTGGTGCCAATCCCAGCATTTCCGTGCAGATTACAACCTGCCTTTCCTCCAAGCATTTTATGGCGGTAACCCCGCCATGAAATGCTTGGCAGAAAGGCATGTAAATGGGACCCCAACAGGGCCCCTGGCCGAATCTCCCCATGGGGGTGCATTGGGAGGCACAGGATGTGCGCCATCTGCATGCATTGGGTGCATGCACGACAGGATGCATGCCACACCACTCACGGACGACCTGGAGGCGCTGTCACAGTGGCAGTATGTTTGTAAGGCTCACCTATGAGCCAAACATACTGCTGCCGTGACACCACCGCCGCTGCCAGCCCTGGATTACACTTGTAATCCTGTGGGCGAGAGACTGAGGCATGACGATCTTCCTGGAACCTCCGCATCAGCATTCCGACGAGAAGACTGACAAAATTGTAATCGAGCCCTTAGTCTAAAAAGTTTATTGCTATCCGTCGTTCCTATTTGGGTTAAAAGTCTGAAGCTCTTCTGAATCAAAAAGGACATGTCAGAGCACAAGCCCAATTCCATTCTAATAGCTTGCACTGGTATTAGTTGGCCCTTGCACGTTTTACGTAATTTAATCAATGCCTGCGCTGCTTTATGATATAATCATCTTTGGGATACATTCCAATATATCATCAAAGAAAAACATCTTCAAATTCGGGAAGTTTCCAGCTTGTTCATTGTTAACGTGCACAGTGTTTGCTATATAATGAAGACAATGCAATGCTATTTAAGTGTCAACAGAAGCACTGCAAAATTGTTGTGAAACTGATTTACTTCATGTTCACCACCGGTGATCCCTAACTGTATCTCTCTAGCTTACCTTTGTACTTCCTCTCAGCAGAGCTAGCCCGGTATTCTCCCATCGCTTTTATCGCAGTCCTAGTTCTTTCCATGCTAATGGCTAATTAAGATATATGTTGGCTAACTTATGTAAAGTCATGCTAACAAGCCACCACTGACTACATTTGACTGGCATACCCAACCTTTCACACAATTGATCATGAAAAACAATCAAATCCCATATTTATGAAGCACAAACAAGATTTCACTAATTAAACCCAACATTTCCTCTCTACATCTTGGGGGTAAATTATGATTAACTCAACTTACGTTTTGCTAGTACTTTAAAAACCATAAATCATAAATGTGATACAACACAACTGGATTCTTAAAATTATAAGACCTATTGCACTTTTGTGGTCAGACAATCATTTTTTTTAGTTTTCTCCCTATTTCAACAACATAAATCTTCCTTTAGAGGCATTTAAATAATTAAACTACATGGTGAATCTCAGAAAGTACCACATGTTTCATTGCTGTGCTCCTCCACTTGTTGGATGGCGAACCATGTCACCTGCAATCATGTTACAACTAAGTGCACAATTGAAATAAGTCAATGTACCCTTTGTGGCATCATCATGGTTGTATTTGATTTCATAGGAAAACAATGTAACGGAATACCGTTACTGTGAAATAATTTCATTTAAACTGTTTAATGGAAATTTTCAGAATGAATGGCATTTACCTTTTCACAGAAACCAATTCATAGAAAGTCTTTTTGGTTGAAATTTGCTTTTGAATGCTTATTTATTATATGTAAATGCAATGCTTGCAGGTCTTCATTTCAGAAAAAAGTTTTTGGAAGAGATGTATTTCAGTGCTTAACTTCAGAGGACATTATTTTATATTTATATCATCTACATTGTCAGACAATTACTTCAGATGCTTTTAATTCTCTGAGCCATCACCACCCGTAAACAACCCCCAACCACTATCAATCCCTGCCTCCTAAAACCCCTCACCACACCTAAACAACAATCATCCCTGAAGCCTAAAAGCCCTTTCTGACCCAAACATCCACCACCCCTGAACCATAAAATCACACACTACCCCTATACCCACCCATTCCTGAACCTAGAACCCCTACCTACGCCTAAACCACTCATTCCATACCCCTTAAAACCCCTCAGCACACCCAAACGCCATCCTTCCTTGAAATTTAAAAACCCCTCACCGCCCTTAAACACCAGTCATCTTTGACCCATAAGAACTCATCACCCTAAACTACTCATCCCTGAACCCTAAAAAACCCTTTCTACAGCTTAACTCCACCCATCCCTGAATTCTTAAAACCCCTCACTACCCTAAACTCCACCCCATCCTGAACCCTAAAAACACTTCACCACCTCATCCGCTACCATAATTGAACATTAAAAACGCGCACCAGCCCTGAACTTCACCCATCCATGAACCCTAAAACCTCTCGACAACCATACACTCCACCTGTCCCTGAAACCTAAAAACACCTCACACACCAAACCCCACTCATCCGTGAACCCTAAAAAGCCCTCCCCATCCCATCCCAGCACTCCACCCATCTCTGTACCCTAAAAACCCCATTCTATGCCCTACCACCAATTATTCCTGACCTCTAAGAACCCTCTCATCACCCTAAACATGATTAATAAAGTATATATACATATAAAAGTAAAATTGAACATTTTAAAACACTCTATACATACGAAAAAATTTAAATTGGAGCCTAAATATTACGTTGTTATCCTTAGCTTGATTTACGGGAGCAGCAAACGAAATCTAGTATGGACGATTGGGGGCTTCAATGGAAGCAATGTGATGCACTGACAAAAAGAGGGTAGGCCTGATTAGCTATAAAGGTAAGTGGTATGCTATAGTCCAGGATACTGATTCTTTTTTAGAAATGAAACCAAATTTTGAAAAGCTCCAACCTCCCAATTTAAATTTAAATATTATTCCGGTATGCTTTTGTTTGTGAAGTGCATTGAATTGTTCATTATTTCTGCATTTGTTTGGTCTATACTTGTTTCTGTATTTTTGCATATTGTTTTGATGTTCAAGAAGTAACACTTGCTTAAGTTGGAGTTCTCAGCTTCCGGTAGCAATACAGTGGGGGTCTTTAGCAGTCAAAATGTTAATAGCGCTGATCTAGAGGAGTCCATAGTAATATCTGAAAAACAATAGAATACCAAGCTCCTTTTGAGATTGAGACCACATAAAAAGACCACGTAAAAAGAAGGAAGTTGCAGGTTTGGTCCCCCAACAACAATACTTTTGTGTTCCCTCTCATCAGACACAGGAAGACTTCATTAATTTAAAAGCATAATTTTTCAAGACATTCTTATATGTTTGAATAGTTCCCATTGCTGCTTTTAGATTTGAGAGACTTCTGCAGATGTCGGTAGTGGAGTTCCATTACCTGGCCTTTTGGATGAATGTGTCCATTCTATAGGGGAAACATCCATTACAACGCAGTCATTACAACGCACTACTTTTACAACGCAGCTGTTACAGCGCAACAGCCTTTATATTGCATGCCATTACAACGCAGCCATTACAACGCATGTCACTACAACGTATGCCATTACAATGCATGTCGTCACTACAACACATGCCATTACAACGCATTATAAGGTAAGTAATGGGGATTTTTTAAGTTTTAGGGTGGGTATGGGTTTTGGGGTACATGGGAATAGTAATTTTTACCCCTACACTATCCAACACTTACCCTACTGTTGCACTCACTGGAGTGGGAATAGTAATTTTACCCCTACACTATCCAACACTTACCCTACTATTGCCCTAAAAGTATTATGTGTTGTAATGGTATGCGTTGTAATGGAATGCGTTGGAAGTGTAGTTTCTAAAAATGCGTTGTGATGGCATGCGTTGTAAAATCATGCGTTGTAATGGATGCTGCGATGTAAAAACCGCATTGTAAAAGCATGCGTTGTAAATGTTTGCGTTGTAATGTCATACGTTCTTTTATAGTCGCGACAACATGGAGGAGAGGTTTGGCAGTCAGCATGAGACTCCTTTTTTTCTGTCAGTTGTGGTTGGAAAGGAAGAATTGAATATATTACAATCAGGCTTGCTACACTCCTCTCCCTCCCACAGACGTTTTAGATTCACAAAAATCTTCAGAAACATGCGCTCATGCAAAATGTGCATGAGTTTGGTATACAAAAATAGGCGCACATTTAGCACGTGTGCTCCTGGCCGCCAAATGAATATGAATATTAGTGCTGCTCCACGATGGGACCACAAAGCCCTTTAGCCCGAAGTCACAACAGTTTGATATAGACTTTTACTTGTGCTGACTGAAACATGGAGCAAGTGAAAGCCATTTTGAACAGTTTCAATAACTTTACACCCCTTCACTTTCTGAAAATTTGCTACCATTATGCTGTCCCTCCTAAAAAATACAATCATTTGCACGTGAATGAAAGTGCATATAGAATCAATTTCAATTTGCAAATTTGAACAGTTATTTTGTGAATGTGAACAAAAATGTGTAAAACCCTTAGGCCCTAATGAACAATATGGTTGCATGCAGCAGGCTTGTGGAGCAAAGCAGCACAAACCAATTATATTTCGTTTGCAAAAGCTAATTGGTGCCAAAATTCTGGTGTAAACGCAGCACCACATGGCTTTCCACCTTAGTGTGCCAACCCCTCGATTTATCTTTCCAAAGGGGGAGTAACGGATAAGTACAACTACCCATGTCTTTTCACGCAAATTCTGATCTCCTAAAATAGTGTGATCTGCCTCTGTCAATTCCTAGTGCCGAATGAAACCTGGTGGACACTAGGGACAAGTGGAATGTCACATGATGGCTTATTGTATCAGGTACAATTTAAGTGAAATAACCCACTTTACGTGGCTTGCCCGTGGACGGTTGTCCTGGCTCTGGCCTTTGTACTGAAGGTTGACTCTCGAATACAAATCTCAAGCAAGGCACCAGTGGATCACCTTGCGCTGAAGTTCAATGCTTAGTATTACGGCTCAAATAATTTAAAACTGCCCATTTATTTACAATTTGCACAACTCAGCGGTGTAGACTTCCACACTGCCCTGCATGAAATTGAGTAAATCTGGGACTCAAGTTACAATTGCACATACAAATTTGCCCTTTTCGATGAAGACCACCACCATGTGCTAAAATTGAAGTTTCAGTCATATGAGACATAAAGAGACATTTTGAGTTGCGTCCCGAACTTAAACATTGTGCGGACAAAGGGTCTTATTTTCTTGGGGTTTTAGAAGCTGTATTTTTCTTAAAAGCTCTCACTGAAAACTGACCAACATGCGAAGTGACTAGTGTCCACAAGCATCTTTGTAAGATCTGCTGTTGCCCAAACTCTAGCAATAGCAGAGAAGACGTTTATTGCAGTTTGCCAAGAGCTGGAAGCTCTTAGTGTCAGCTACGCTGTGTCTGTTGTGAATTCTCCTATCTGGCTTGCTGAGGTCAGCTGGCTTCCCAGCATGCATGGTAGCAGCCTTCACCACGCACATCATCTCCTGTCACTTCTCACTAGTGTACTCTGCACTGCATGACACGCTGTGCCCGTTTACTACTTAACGATTGTCAGTTCACTGTTTAGAAGCTAAATCAATGCCTTTACACGTGCAGTCTTTATTGCCATGAGTAAACACCTGAAGGAACGTCATTAACACAATTCGCTTTTTGCTTATCCTCAAAAGATTGCCCTAATATGTTTTTTTTTTCTTTGCTAGAACCGTTTCCAAAAAATTATTCACTGTGGTGCCCTGGGAAATTCCAAATTGTATGAAAGCATTTCCAGGTGAGGGGCACATTCGCTAGCCTTACATGTTGGCGTGTACCTGCATTTGATCGAAATAGACATGAGAGGCTGGCTAAAAGAGTGTCAATTTTCACATGATAGCAAAACAGCCATCTTTGAAAAAATAGTAAATATGTTCCCCCTTTTTAGATGAGGGGGGCATGATCAGAAGGACTTTGGCAGGCGGGGTTTTGAAGCGATCATAGCACTGAGCCCAAACCATCAGCGGAGGGTGGGCAATTTGGAGGGAAGTGATAGAAGAGCAGCACTGTGTGATACGTCTGTGCCAGCCGCGGCCCGTGCAGGTAAGATCGGTGGGGCAGTGGGGTGGTGGGGCCGGGTCAGGTGGGGAAGTTCGACAAGCGACGAGGGAAAATTAATTATTTATTTAATTTTCCCTCATGGTCGTGTGTCGAATCCCTCCCCAACCCGGCCACACCGCCACACCGCTCTTACCTGCAGGGGCCGCTCGTGGTCTGTGCTACTTTCTCTTCAGTACATACTCTGCAATAGCATCAGCAGTGTCTTAGCATTGAGGACAGGCATTATAGGTGTAGTCATGTCCCTAAACTCGCCCCTGACCTGCGTTGTCAGTAATGGTTTCCATCTAAGGCTTGCAAATTTAGAAAGCAGAACAACTGGGGCATCCCATGTACTGGGGAGGTGATAAGAAATGGGATGGATTCAATGACTGCCAAAAATACTCTATTTTTGGCAGAAACTAACCTTAAGAAAATACACTGTCCGGTGATTAAGGAGTATCGAATAAAATGTAATTTGACAAAGGGAAGCAAAACAGCTAAGAGGGCAGTTGACATTCATCAGGATTTTCCTTTTAAAGTTCTAGACAGTTAAAAGAAAAAGAAGGGACGCCGTCTTAGTAAAAGACCAGATTCAGGATGGCACTCAACATTGCATAGGTGTATGTCCAAAAGGAGAATGAAGAGGAATTTGTACATCTGTTTGTCTAAGTCAGGTGATTTGAGGTGGGAGATGTCAAATTAGTTATAAATGTTGAAGTAGATCGATCAGCGTGGAATGGGATCAAGAAGTTAAAAACTTTCACTAGAAAGACTAACTCATCATAGCGCACACAATTATATTTTCATGCTACTCACATGTCCACAAAATTTCATAGCACGCTACACTCTCAGTTAAAAGTAAGCGTGCCAAGACAAGAAACGAGACACAAGCATTGATGGCTGGGGGACAATCTCCTCCAAGATGTGATTGAAAATAAAGAAATGAGGGATTAACTTGCTGGACATTTTAGGCTATACAATGCTAATGATGGACCTGTTAAGATCTGATAGGATAGTTTGCAATGAAACGTGTAGTACATTGGAAGAGGAGAACCTTGACTATAAATGCAAAGAATTTGAGACAACTATTACTGGATAAATCAACTGAAGCTATGTATGGAGATAAGAGACTACCCTTCCCATACTTCATTTTCCTGTTTAACCAGGATGTAAAACACTGTGTCAATTTCTTAACAATCCACTTAGATGTAGTAATGTTTTTTCAGGACATATAGGCCAATCCAGCTTCATAGACAACAAAATCCTATTCACATATTCGGCAATATAAAAAGCATTTTTTAATAATTGGAAACTCAAAGAACACAAAGCCAATAGATGTAAATGCTTAAAATAATCCAAACCACTGATAATTGCTGTATTCCCCTTCTGTCACTAGAGAAAGGGACCAGCTATTTACGTATCAGACTTGGCCACTGTAGCAAAGTGCCCTTTTTGTATGGTCACTCCACCCCCACACATTATTTTCTCCAATAATGATGGTTATGACTCTGAAGGCGCCCTGGAGCCTGCTGTCCAGGTCTCAGTGCCAGTGCTCTCTCCCGAAACGGATATATGTGAATTGATAACCCCAATTGGCAAACCCCCTTATAAGTCCCAGTATATGGTACCAGTGGTACTCAGGGCTGCCGTGTGTTTCCCACATAGACATTGTCGTTTTCCCTATGTCAGCCTTACTATGCACGTTGTAGGCCGCTTCTGCTTTGCACACGTTACCAAAGCACATGCTTGTTTTTGTGCCACATTGTATTCTCACATATTGTTAGCACCATATTGTTAGCACACGTTTTTTGTCCTTTTCTTGGGTTTTATCCTGCACAGCCTAGGCATGGTCAAACAACACTGCCTTTTGTTATTCTCTGTGGTTGGACACTAGCACCTAGACCCAATAGAGACACCCAGCTGCTGTTTTTGAAAACACATGTTTAGTCATATAACTCAGGACAAGAGAGCTGCTTCAGCTGCGTCTCCCTGACCTACCTAAGTCCCTTACTGCCCTTCCTACGCCTCCTTGGTTCGCAGACAAAACCGGTGTTGCTATGGATCCTATCCCTACGTACCGCATCTCTCCCAACCTGGAGCTAGCTGGCCAAAATGCTTTCCGTATCCTATATCCCCCTAACTTATCGAAAAATGCCGCAAAAAACTTCAAACACAGACTTCTCAAAACCCATCCAGAAACCCTCATCTCGGACCCCTTCTTCTCCATCAGAAGGGGTGATACTATAAGTGATCTCATCTTTTACACTAAACGCCATGCTCAATGGCGGAAGGCCATATACTCCCTACTCAAGATCTCCACTTCTCTGAAAACTCCACATGGTCTTAGATTGATGGTTGCTCCCTCCTCGGCTTATAGAGCTGAAGCTACCATCTCCCTCTACAAAAATGGAACCATCCTTATCCAAGCCTCAGAACGCAACTTAGTGTTATTTGATAACATCTTCCCTACCATCAAGAATACAGTGGCTAACTTTAATTCCGTCCCCATCGATGGGCCTGGCCCTGGACCCCAAGCAAACACCCAGTCTTCGCAAAGTCCAGCTCCTTCCTCTCCACCACCATCCTCGGACCCTTTAGCGGCTAGAAATGTCCCCCTCCTAGATACCTTACTGCTCAATAATACTTACCCCTCAGGGCCCGTTGTGACTGAGTCAAGACATCACAGTCAGCACCCTAGAAATGGCCCCCTCCTAGATACCTTACTGCTCAATAATAATTACCCCTCAGGGCCCGTTGTGACTGAGTCAAGACATCACAGTCAGCACCCTAGACTACCTCCTCCCCCCATCATTGTTAGCTAGCGCCAACTCCCCTAACTCCACTGCTCACAGCAGTGCCGTGTCTCCCCCCAGAAGCCCTTCCCCCATCCCGATGTGCCATCCGGACTTGCTCCCTCATGCCTCCAGGGACCCCTCTCCATCTGATCCTGCTCCCCTAGCCGACCCTCCCCTCCGTGCACACAGCTCCATTCCCCTGAACCCCTTCCTGTCGGACACAGTCATTCGACATCCGCCCGACTGTCCCCTGCCCCCTCCAGCTCCCGCCCGCTGCAGGGTCCCCCGAACAAACCCTCCCATTCCCGTCTTCACACTTCACTGGAAGGCCGACTTGACGAGATAATACTTTGCCTGCAACAACTCAAGGCAGAGGTGTGCAGCCTATTACTTGTCACCGAGGAATTGTCAGCTAACTCCAGGTTAAGCTGCTCCGTGAGGAACAACCACCATCGCCGCTCGTTCCCAGCTAGGGGTCGTGCCGGGCTCCCTTCCCCCCCTTATGCTTGGCGGCCTACATCCCGCATCACACATAGTTGGGCCTCCGCTCCTCACCCCAACGACCCTTCTCGCCCCTCTAGATGTAGAACCTCCTTGTCTGATAGAGATATCCAATCCCTATTACTCTCATACGATCCGGCTCATCCTTCCCCCCTACCAAACTTGCAACTAATTGAACCCATCCCCACGGACCCCTGCAGAGAACCTAGGCCAAACACCAGAACTCTAAATGAGAACAACCTCAGGAGGATCACCACCACTCTTACTGCACCAATGGACACCAACAGAAGTCTCAAATGCGTACTCCTAAACTGCCGATCGGCTGTTAAACATGCGGCGGACATTGCCGACATCATCCTTGCCCAGGATCTTGACCTTGTAATGTTGACGGAAACATGGCTAAAGGACTCAGCTGCTGTCTCCCTGGACCTTTTAATACCTCCCAACTATGATATCATTAGGTTGGACAGAGCTTGTGGTCAAGGTGGAGGCATAGCATGTTTGCACCGCAGCAATCTAATAGTGAAAGTTCTTCATGCCGACCTCCTGCCGTCATGTGAATACCCTTGCACTGAAGTGACTGGTGGCAACAATCTCTCTTGTAGGCTGCACACATTCTACCACCCCCCACGTGAAAACCTTCCCTTCACAGAACAGGTCATGGACATTATCTCTGCTAACGCTGACTTCCATGGTACTCAGATCTTCTTGGGTGATTTCAACCTCCACTGGAATGATGCAAATGATATGGTGGTTAATAGCCTTAAATCTTTCCTACTTGACCTCAACCTAACCCAAATTTGTGACAGTCCGACTCATATCAAAGGAGCTACTTTAGATCTTGTCATTGGTAAGCCCAACACCGTCCTCCTTGAGTCGATCCTCCCATGTGATTGGACAGACCACTATTGCATCACCTTCCTCATCTTGGATTGGGTAAGAGTAAATAGATCCCAGTCTAAGAACCCAAAACAGCTGAAAAGATGTTTACGGAACATTAACTCACAAGATCTGACTGCTCTCTGCGATAACTTCCTACCCCCTCCCTTGCACATGTCGGACGTCCACAACCTCACGGACCACTATATCCGCTCAATGCTCAATGTTCTAGACTCGGTTGCTCCACTACAGCTTAAGAGAATGTACTCTAAACTCTCCAAACCATGGTTCAATGAGAGTCTCAATTCCGAGAGAAGAAACTTAAGGCTTGCAGAAAGGTCCTGGTGAGCCAACCCCTCCCTTGAACATCTCCAACATTTGAGATCCCTGCAAAGCCTATACAATAAACGCATCAGAGGCTCGAGGGCCACCTTTTTCAGATCTCAACTAGACCAAGCAAAAAACCGTCCAAAAAAACTGTTCGAACTCATCAAGTCCCAAGCTAACAGCCATCCTAATCTCTCGTCAACGGGTCAAGGGTCTCTGCCGAACTGTGAAGAATTTGCGGTCTTCTTCACGGATAAGACTATCAAGATTGAGACTGAATTACGCTCTGCCCTTGATCACCTTTCGATCAATCCTCTGATCACCCTCCATCCCCCAGGCCTAGATCTCACTGACCCTGCGCAGCCCTACCTGCCCAAAAATAACGCATCCTGGAGCTTGTTCCAAACCTTGGATGAAGACACTATTCGCAAAATGCTGGGGACGTTGAAACCTTCCAATCACTACAATGACCCTTTGCCAGCGAACCTTTTCCCGGAGGTTAGAGCCTCCTTACTAACACTCTGGACTACGATCGTCAATGCTTCACTTCAGCAAGGTGCAATTCCTGATTGCCTTAAATCGGGTCAAGTGACCCCGATTTTAAAGAAACCATCCGTGGATCCCACTGACCTTCATAACTTTCACCCAATTTCTAACATCCCCACCTTAGCAAAGCTCCTGGAGAAATGTGTGCTCGCCCAACTTTATTCCCATATTGAACACTTTCAACTCCTAGACCAATATCAATCTGGTTTCCGCCCGGGTCATAGTACAGAGTCTGCATTAACGCACATTGTTGATGATGCGCTAAGAATATTGGATCATAATGAGTCGTGCCTACTGATCCTTCTGGACCTCTCGTCAGCATTCGATACTGTCAAACACGATAACCTAATTGACCTCTTGAAACACAGGATGGGGTTGTCTGGGCCTGTACTTAACTGGTTCTCTTCGTTCCTTCAGAATAGATCCCAAAGCTTCAAGGTGAACCAATCCCTTTCACATCCTGCACCAGTCACGCTGGGGGTCCCCCAAGGTTCAGCACTGTCTCCCACGCTCTTCAACCTGTTTATGGAGCCTCTGACAGAAATTCTGAAATCATCCAGCATTCACTATCACATGTACGCGGATGATACCCAACTATACCTGAAAATTGCCTCCCCTGAGGACATCCAATCCCTCAATTCAATCCTGCTGGAAACACAAAGCTGGCTGACACGTAACCACTTGAAGCTAAATGCTTTAAAAACTGAATTCCTCCTAATCTCACCCCACAAGCATTCCCCGGTCTTAGAACAATGGTTGAATCAACTTACGGCTCTAAACTGCAGACCTCTCCTCGTTGATTCAGCATCTTCTTTGGGTATCATTCTAGACAAAAACCTGAACATGCAGAAGCATATCAGCTCCCTTACCAAAGGAGCTAACTACCAACTCAGTATCTTGAGGAAACTCAAACCCTATCTACCAGCTCAGGACCTAAAGGTGCAAGCACTAGTGATCTCCAAGTTGGACTATGGTAGCGCAACGCTTTGCGGATTGCCTAGAGTAAAGACAGCTCCTCTTAGGGTTGCCCTCAATTCTGATGCTAGGCTCATAACGGGCACTAACAGATTCAACCATATCTCTCCGGACTTGCTGGCCCTGCACTGGCTTCCCTATGAAGCGCGGATACAGTTAAAAATTGCATGCATGGCTCACAAAGCCATACACTTCAAGACTCCACTGTACCTCGCTCAGAAACTGGAGCTCTCATGTGGTTCAAGAGCCTCCAGAAGCGCCAGCAATCAAACCACAAAAATTTAAGAAAAAGAAGACATACAATCGAGCCTTCTCAGGTATGGCACAGAGGATCTGGAACTCCCTTCCCCCTGAAGTCAGGGTGAATTCCTCCACGGTCCTCTTCAAAAAAGAGGTCAAAGGGCTCCTGATGAAGAAATTCTTGCCTCTGCTGGGCCCCCCCATCTGAATCGGGGCCAGAAACGTAGGTTTGTGGCCCAGCTGCTGGGCTCATGAGAATTTGCGGCCAATTTTTAGACTGTTAATCTGTCGCTTTTTGTTGATGTTGTTTTGATTGCTTGTATTCTGCCTGATGTATAAACTGTAAAACGATCTGATACCCTCAGTGGTCATGTTCGCGCTATATAAAACTTTCAAAATAAATAAATAAATAAACATGTTTAGTCATATAACTCAGGACAAGAGAGCTGTGTCAGCTGGGGTGTAGAACAGCTATCTATGAATGCTAAAGTTTTGGGGTTCACTGCCAAGCCCAGAGATCTCTAATCATTTAGCTTTTGTTGTGAGGGTGGGTTTAGGCAAAGCTGTCAGATAATATGACAGGACTTTATATTGTATATGGTCTAATAGCTATGCTAATGACAACACTGACCTGTATTTCATTGTTAGTTGTGGCGCAACTAATGCACATTAGAGCACGATAATTTAAATAAACATTATAATCTTTCCTCATGAATCTTTCCTATTCATTGTAGACAAGTACGAGTGAGAGAGCGAAAGGGGGTGACCTGCCACCGCGATCCTGAGAGGGTCGGGAGTGTTGTGTTCTGGAGGGCCCAATCACTGGGAAGGTTAGGAGGGCAAGTGAGGCACTATGAGCAAGTCGGATTCAGGCCAATAGATGCTGATGGGGTGTGGTGACTCAGTCCCTACATTCTGATGTGCTATGGTCCCAAGCATACTTCTGTTCCTGAGCAGAATCCCTGCAACAGGGCATGGGTGTTAAAGGGTTCACCCACGCCTGAAGCATTCTTTGTGCCACCCTGAGTGACCCACGTAAACTACTGACAGCAGGCCTGCCACTGCAGACTGGAGGAGCGGTGCAAACTGCTCAAATTCGACTTTGCCCTTACCATGTGTGACAAAGTCAATGCACTATTTTTAATATCTGCCAGTCACCCCTAAGGAAGGCCTCCTAAGCCCAGGATTCAGGGTGCATTGTATTAAAGGTGAGGACATGTAAGTGCAAGCTTATATGTCCCTATAGGTGCCTTTACCACTAAAGGCTACTATAAGTGAAGAGCAGTCCATAGGAAAACATGGACTGGCACCCGGGCAAACCTGAGGTTGGCAGCTCCATTATGGTACCACCACAATATGTCATGTTTGGTATCAAACAACGTGTCTTATCACCCCTGACATGAATCTTGTGTTGAGGAATATGTAGCATGTACCCAGGTGGTACCTTAGAGGTTGCCCACCTAGTTCCCCAGCCTTCCCTGTGCTCTAGCTGCCAGCCCGCAGCTGCTGCCACCAAGACAGGAATATGACCCCCTGCAAGGAGGTGTGAACTCTCGCAGGAGTCAGAATCAATGACCTGGATGGGAAGGATGTCAGACCTCCCTCCCTTCAAAGCCTTCACTGCCTGTGCTATGCAACCAGGCTGCCTCCCAAAGGAGGAAACGGCCTTCCTCCTGCCCCAGGCACATTCGCACCCAGGAGGCGGGAAAACTAGGTATTCAGGAGGTGTACACCAGCAGAAGGCTAGACACACCTCTAGGGTGGGCTACCTGGTCTGTACAGCTAAGGAAGACTTCTGGCATTTTTAAAAGTGGTTGAACAAACATCCCCAGATGTGGTTACCTGCAGGGCGGATTAGCTGCTGGGGCTAGTAGCCCATTGTCCACATGACCCTCACCCCTAATGCCCCTAAATCAAGGATTTAAGGGCTACCCCTGACGCCAGAACCTCAGTTCTGATCTGTCTTGCAATAAAGGACAAAGAAGAGACCCGTGTCTGTAACAACAGGGTCTGCACAAAGCAAAGGCGCAATACTCTGCACCTGTGGCACCCTTCCTGGAGCTGCATGACTGTGACTCGTCCTGGACCAAAGCTCGGTTCCGCCAGACAGAGGGACCCCTTTGAGAGCCAAAGGCAACTCCAGACTCCCCTGGACTAGTGGCACTAATCCTCTGCACACCGCAGTTAAAAGCAACATACCAAACCATAGAATCACTGACCATCCGGCCCTCCAAGGGATCATCCAAATTAATGTTCCAGGGCATTGTAGGAAATGTAGTCCTGGCCTGCACCAAGTTTCAGGTGGCTACCATTTCCTGCCAGACCTCCGGATGTCGAAATATTTTTCTGCTGAGTTTACCGCTGCCAAGGCTTATTGGTTGCCAGTCTGGCAGCCACCCCATTTACTCAACACTGCACCTCAAGGGAACTTTGCAACACTTTCGCCTGATGTCAGCAGTGGCTTCATTAGTGACTTTTTGCTCTCGATTCCCCACCAGCACAGTGTAAGTGGTAAAGCCAGCTCTCATGTGGCTCCCGCTTCAGCACCAAGGGCAGCCAGGACAACTCTGTACCCGGGCTTCTGGAGCCAGGTAAAATCAAAATGACTGTTGTGGCTTGGTCCTGGGAACCGCATTATCTTTACCCTCCTTGTGTTCCATGCAACTTGACCTGCAAGTGACAGATTTTCGCTAGTGCTTTTTGCCATTGACAACAATGATAAAGTTTTGCAATACTGTTTTGCACTGATTTAATTTTTCTTCTAAAATCCATTACTGCGGTTATACTTATCTGATTGACTTTATTTTGGTGCCTAAATTTACATATAAATCTGATTTATTTTTATAAATTGGTGTCCAATTTCTTTCAAGTCATGTCAGTTACTTATTGGCCATTTTGGTGCTTTGAAATGCTTAACACATGTTCCTCTAGTAAAGCCTGACTGCTCTTTGCCCCTCTACCAGGACTGAGCTAAGGATTTATTATTGTGAATCCAAAGACCATTATTGGGCTATTGTGAGAATATTGCAAAGTGAAGCCTAACCAGCATCACTACATAATACTCCACCTTCCTACAGCCACACCAAAATTTTGAATCCAATCCGTGTTCAGGCCACACCTGCTTTGAAAGTGAACTTAATCAACCTCAGAGAGTTTTGCCTTTGTTGGTCTTCAGTAGCAAGGTACAGTTTTGATTATTGCTCAGTGGCTTCACGACTGACATCTGTACTTTTGGCAGGTAGGATCACTTGGGACAAAAGAAATGAATGAAAATGCTTAAATCAATGTTAAACAGTGTCTATTGCTGTGAGTGAGTTTCATCATTTTGAGCTTATCATGGGCATTATAAACATGAACCAACTAAATGCAAATTAGTTTTGGCTCAGCCCAAAATGGGAAAGACAAGGACAAGTTCCAGGCCACTACCCTCTGAAAAGGAACACAAGCATACTTAGGTGATTTTAGTCCTGATTATTGACAACATAAATATAGATCAACCAGAATATCGAGGTCAAAATATTGACTAACAAAATATTATGAACCGTATACTTAGAAATATAATAGAAAAAATGTTAATTCCAAAATATGAAACCCTACTAAAAAATCTAAGGTTACAAAATACTTAAAAAAATATAGATTACAATGATATTGAGATTTACAATGAACATTAGAATTAACAAAAATATCAGAACCCAATATAGTGTAAAAACTTCAGTAATATAATTTAAAAATGTTAAATGCATTTAATTAAAATTAACTTAACATTTTTAAGAGTTGCAATACTTTTTGAAAGTATACATTATATAATTAAAATTAATACATTTTGTAATTCTTTCAAATGTGTATTTTAATTTACAAATAATAAAAAAATGCAACATTTACACATTAAAAATATTAATTTACATAAAATATGTCAATTAAAAAAAAAAATTATTTTGTAAACATCTATGTATTTAAAATGAAAAATATAATGAAATATCTTCAGAAATATTTTTAAATGGAAAAATATAAAATAATTTCTTCTAAACTGAAGAATATGTCAAAACCTTTTTAAATAAATGTGAAATATCAATCAATTTACATGTATTTGGAATGGGGGGGGGGCAGATTTACTATCCCAACCCCAGTTCAACTAAAAGCAGTGAAGTACATCTATTTATTAAGTTGTCAAAAGTATTATTCTAACTCCAACTTAACTAATATTGGGTAAAATTCTTATCTTTTCTGGGGTTAAATGTACCCTTATATCCAGTTAACATTTGGGAAAATGCATAGTTGGGTGGGTTATATGTAGTATTCCCACTCCAAAATAAGCCACATTGTGGAAAATGTTGAACTCTAGGGAGTCAGATTTACTATTCCAACTTCAAACTAACCAACACTGGGGAAAGTTTAGGGGATTTGGTGGGGTGCGGATTTAAAATTTGCACTCCAAAATAATCAAAGCAGGTCAGATTAGCTAGTACTACTTCAAACTAAGAAATCCTCTGGAAAGTGCTGGACTCAGGAGGTTCTGATTTCCCATCCCCACTCCAAACCAAGCAATATGAGAAAAGAGTTGGACACTGGGATCATCGGATATACCCTTCCTACTTCAAACTAAGCTACATTTGGGAAAGTGTTGAACTCTGGGGGAGGGGAGAGTTCGAATCGGGGAGGAGGGCACATAAAGTATTAGGGGCCGATTCACAGAACTAATCTGAGATAAAATCCTAAACTTACTACTTTTGGTATTCACAGAAGGCATTTAGTAGTAGTAAAGTTAGGACTCCTAAGTTTACTACTACTAAACTGAGATAAAATCCTAAACTTACTACTTTTGGTATTCACAGAAAACATTTAGGAGTAGTAAAGTTAGGAGTCCTAACTTTACTACTACTAAATGCCTTGTGAATACCAAAAGTAGTAAGTTTAGGATTTTATCTCAGATTAGTTCTTTGAATCGGCCCCTTAGTATTTTAGCAATCCTAGATAAACAGCATTGTATAAAAAATGTCTCCAGGGGAGTCAATTTACTACTCACACTCCACACCAAAACATGTATTTAAAAAATATAAAATAAATATAACAACATCAGCTAAAGTATTACTTATTAAATTTACAAAGATAGCAAAGTAAAGTCAAATAAAAGTTAAAAAAATAAAACCAAAAGAAATGTAAATAATTGAAAATGTTAATATATTTGGACATAGAAATTGATTTTAACACAAAAATGTCACTCTCAAAAAATAAATGTATTATAATTCATTAAAGTTACAAATGGTAATGGTTTGACAACAAAAATAAAGCCAATTTTTAAAAACAATGGAAATGTTTTGCAAAAATCATATTTTTAAAAAGCAGTAAAAATAAAAAACATTCTTCATTTTTTTCAACCAAAAAAACAAAATAAAATA
The DNA here is from genome assembly GCA_963921515.1 of Calotriton arnoldi. NCBI lineage: Eukaryota > Metazoa > Chordata > Amphibia > Caudata > Salamandridae > Calotriton > Calotriton arnoldi. The sequence continues at coordinate 245,755 of CAWUFW010017008.1, forward strand.
CTCAAATATTTGAAACAAAATTATTTCAATACATAGATGCCAAAACACTACCCACCCAAAACCCCTATAAAATACAACAATCCAAAACATTCACAACATAAAAAATTCTATATTTTAATTAGTAATTAACACATATAAAAATAAATATTAAAAATATAATTGACTTCAAGAAAATTTAAAACATTCATTTACCACCCAAATCCCCTATAAAACATCAACATCCAAAAAACAAATAACATTACATTTAAATCCTTTAGGATGGGGAGGTGGGTCAGTTCACATAACATCCCAGAGATCTGTGAGTGTGTGCACTTGGCCTAATTTTTCAGTTAAGGTGCACATGACAGTATCTACTCCCTGCCCTTCAAGAGGTGTACGTAATGAATTTTACATTGTGACACAAATACTGAAACAAGAGCCTCAAAATGGATTGAAACAGCGGTTAAAGAACATGTCTGAATAAGGAATATTATCTAGCATCACATAAATTGCGAAAGCCGGGAGGAGATAGAGCTGAAGAAGTCTGTGCAGTGCAAAGAAGAGGAGAGGAAGAGTAACAGAGATGATTAGAGAGGAGAATTAGGGAGGAAAGAAGAAAGAAGGCAGTTTGGGGAAGAGGGAAGTAGGTAGCATCCAGAGAAGAAGATAAGAGAGGGTCTTGTGCTGCGGAGATCAACTCGTTGCAGAATACCAATCATTATATTTTGTTAGTAGCACTCACTTAATGTATTATATTTAATTTAGACAAAGATTTGATCATATGTCAAAATAGTATTGCAAAGGAAAGGAGCCACAGAATGCTGCTGTATAAGAATGTGTGAACTATATGAAGATACTTCAAAGTAGATGTCATACATCACACCTCTTATCAGAATGATTACACACTGAGTGGGGATACTCCAAGCAATTCACGGTTTATTTGATGTTTAGCATAGATACTCTTGTTATAGCATTGTAATTGCATCTATGGAGCATGAACAAACCAATCATGACAGTGCTTAATTTGAGAAACTACAATATACCTAACCCATTCATTGGCCTCTTGGCACCTTTCATGATCTAGGAGGAAACGTTCATCTTCTTGTTGCGTGCAGTCTCAGTAAAACTGCCCAAAACGTTGTCAGATCATGCAACCTTCCCTGCCACCTGGGTAAATACAGTCAGTGTCATCTGTGGGTTGCTTGTCCTTATGTCGTGCTATACAGGTCTGCCAATACCCATAATCTGTGGTAACTAATATTCATGTTGTTTTTGGCCTAATGTAAGTGGGTTTCCTGACCAACAAAATACTGTATTCCAGATAGAAGCCGCACAACGAGTTGCCCAAACTGCAGTGCTTAATTTGTAAAGGGACAAGCACCGGTGCCCAAAGTTTTTCTTAGGAGCCCGACACCCATGCAGTTGAATGTCAGGGCTGCCATATACTATGGTTATATTTTATTTATTTATTATTTTTCGGAGTTTTATATAGCGCGAACTTGACCCGAAGGTATCGGGTATCAGAGCGCTTCACATAGCACCAGTTGCATTACATGAGGACACATTCATTTTTGTTAGGCACAAATATAGTCCTGATACTGTCCCTTGGCCCTTTCATTGACTACCATACACTCCATGCCTCTTTATATACCTTTTGCAGGTTCTTTTACATTCCTGCATTCTCTCTTTGTCACTGCTTCTCCATATTTCTCTTTCTCCTTCTTTCCCACATTTCTGCCTTTCTCTCTCTTGTTTTAGTCCCAGTCCTCAAAATAAATGCCACTGGGCTCCACCTGCAACCACCAGCTCAAATTAATTAATTAAGTACCCAGAAGGATACCACTCTAGGCAACTACAAGTTTTAGCAATGTCTCCAGGACCAGAATTATCAGGTCCTCAAAATCCAGACCTTATAATTCCGGACCGGGAGACACTAGAATCAGAAACCTCTTAGGAGGTGTGGGGACTACAGGCAGCTGCTGTGCTTGGAATCTGCACATCCTCATACTTTAACTGGGGAGCAGAACAACCCCCCGAAGGGAAGAGAGGTCTGCCTTCCAGCTGCCCCCCAGACACCCCACATCCATGAAAAAAGCTCCGGCAACATTTACCAACGTTTTAGCCCTTTATTTCGCCAGGTTGTGGGGAAGCCACGAGGAACTGGATATGGTATTACTGGGCCTCATGTTGTTCCCCTTTTTGGGGGGAAATAGTAATCCCCATTATCTCACGTTGCCAGTCAGTATTATTAAATCTGGCCTGTTAGCTCCCTGCGGAGATAAGGGGGAACTCGAATGAGACCCCTTAGTATCTGTGCCTCAGGTTGTGTATTTCCCACAAGGGTCCGTTCCAACTCCTCATTTCTGGCTTCTTTCTCAGAAATGTGTATTTTTCCATGTCAGATTGAGAGCTAATCAATGTTGCTGTGTTACCAAAAATTCTTGGGCTGTTGTGTTCTGTTTGTGTGTCTTCACCCAGTGAGGCTTTCTCTCTATGTGGCCCTCTTCTGTTTTGTTTGAGATTTGCCTACCCTGGCGTTGGCGTCTCATTTTCCCCCTGACTTGTGAATTCGAGACAACTAATTTCTTTACCCATTTGTTTTTATTCTTACTAAATGTCGCTGATCTCTAGAGTTAAATATTCTAACCTTGAAGTAAAAATATCCCCGTGTTAGTTCTGAACATATCACAGTTAAGATGAAGGTCTCAATTTAGGTAAATTCTCAGCTGCTGAACTTGAGTAGTCACAGACTCAGGGGTCGATTCCGATTCGGGCCGGAAAAAGCACTGACCGACTCGGAGCCGGAATTAATTCCGACCGACACGTACCTGTGGCGCCCGACACGCCAAGTACGATGCAAAGCGTGCAAAATACGACCGACACGTACGGAACCCAAGCCGAACGACCGAGCCGCACGGAAAACAGCAATCCGGCCGGAAAAACACGCGAATCGAACCGACCGACACGCACCCGGAACAAATCCAACCGAAACGTACCCGCGAACTCCAAACCGCAAAGTACGATGCAAGGCACGAAAACCACGACCGAGTCGTACGGAGGACAAGCCGTACGACCGACACGCATACAAAACTGCGAGCCGAAGTAACACAAAACACCGCGACCGACGCGTACGCAGCATAGAAAACTGCACAAACACTGCGTGAACGAAGCGGAGAAGACCGTACGAGACAACTGCAGGGTCCGACTCGGTCACAAGAACGTTTCCAACATGCACAGAAAGTACTAAGGAAAAATACACAAAAAAAGGCCAAACAAGCAATTACAAAGCCAATAAATACTGGGGGGTGGGGACAGAGAACAAAGACACACCCACAACTCCACCCATATAAAGGACACAAATCCCAACCATGATCCTTTGCAAATGCTATTCTACTGCCAGCACTCAACAGACAGCAACCACACACCCACAGCTCATCCCTCACACAAGCCACACACCATCAGCACACCAACAAATAGCTACCTCACATACACCCAGCAAAACACACACTCACACACCCTCACCTGCACACCAACACACACATCACTCACCATCACCACCCATCACCATGCCCCCAAAGAAGAATCACAAGTTCCTAGATTGTGAATTGGAAGTCCTGGTAGACGAGATCCTCAGGGTAGAGCCACAGCTGTTTGGCACACTGGTCCAACAGACACCCATCTCCCAGAAAACAAAGATGTGGGAGAGGATCATCAACAGGGTGAACGCACAATCACCATGTCTGCACACAAAGACTGACATCCAGAACAGGTGGTATGACGTGCGCAGGAGGGTGCGGGAGCTGCTGAAGAAGGACTACCTCCTGAGCCAATACACCGGCAGTGGCCCTCCTGCCAAGCCAGTATACCTCAGGCCCTGGGAGGAGAAGGTGCGGGCCATCCTTCCGCCAGTGAGCGTCTATGGACTAGAGAACATCCCAGAGCCTGGTGAGTACACAACAAATGTACACAATATTCTGCCACAATACACACACACATCACTGTCAAGGGGAGAGTCAAACCATGCACTCATAGCAATTACACAGCAACCAGAACAGAATCATCCCAAAATGTGTATGTCAGTCAGATAAACACAACACATGCCATCTCAAAGTTACATTTAACCGTGTCATCACATGTACAAACACAACTACAACTACAGCTAGGCAGTGGCACAAATATAACTAACAAACACATCCAGACATGTAGCCACCACTACAACACCAACACACAGTGAAGACCACTAAAAGAAAGGAATTCTGTGTATGCTGGGCAAGTCAGTGTAGCCAATAGCATCATGGGAGTCGTAGTCACAGATATTGCTCACCCCCACAACTGTCCCATCAACACCACCATGAACCATGCGCACATCACAGGGAGTGGAAAAGGACTCACAAGATGGCTGACACTGGCTACTGCTGTGGGGAGCACAAGGCCCTGCTGGCAACTGTGCAACAACCAACAGCAGGACACCACTGACTGACATCCTGAGAGACAACTTCCACTCCCTGCAATGGAAGCACGTTCCATGGTGGGATATCTGGCTGGGTGGGAAGGAGGACTCGCAGCACTGACCATAGTCACAAGCACCTCCCCTCACACACCCCCTCAACACAAACTCCACATAACCCACCTGGGAGAATGCAATGCCTCACATCCTAACTCAAGATCCCACAAAGAACCACCACCCTGGGTTATGTCGTGTGAAGCACAGGGACACTCTTGGGACTTTTAGCCAAACAACTGCCAGGACAACACTCCCAGCCATCCTGTCAGCACAGGCAGCCCACCCCACAGGGAAGCAGAGTCAAAAGGAAGGAAGCATGGGCATGCTGGGAAGGGGGTGGAGGCAATAGCATGATGGGAGTAGTAGGCACAGATATTGCTCAGCCTCACAACTGGCCCATCAACACCACCCTGAACCATGCTCACATCACAGGGAGTGGATAAGGACTGACAAGATGGCTGACACTGGCTACTGCTGTGGGGAGCACAAGGCCCTGCTGGCAACTGTGCACCAACAAACAGCAGGACACCACTGACTGACATCCTGAAAGACAACTTCCACTCCCTGCAATGCAAGCACGTTCCATGGTGGGATATCTGGCTGGGTGGGAAGGAGGACTTGCAGCACTGACCATAGTCACAAGCACCTCCCCTCACACACCCCCTCAACACAAACTCCACATAGCCCACCTGGGAGAATGCAATGCCTCACATCCTAACTCAAGATCCCACAAAGAACCTCCACCCTGGGTTATGTTGTGTGAAGCACAGGGACACTCTTGGGACTTTTAGCCAAACAACTGCCAGGACAACACTCCCAGCCATCCTGTCAGCACAGGCAGCCCACCCCACAGGAAGCAGAGTCAAAAGGAAGGAAGCATGGGCATGCTGGGAAGGGGGTGGAGGCAATAGCATGATGGGAGTAGTAGGCACAGATATTGCTCAGCCTCACAACTGGCCCATCAACACCACCCTGAACCATGCTCACATCACAGGGAGTGGATAAGGACTGACAAGATGGCTGACACTGGCTACTGCTGTGGGGAGCACAAGGCCCTGCTGGCAACTGTGCACCAACAAACAGCAGGACACCACTGACTGACATCCTGAAAGACAACTTCCACTCCCTGCAATGCAAGCACGTTCCACGGTGGGATATCTGGCTGGGTGGGAAGGAGGACTTGCAGCACTGACCATAGTCACAAGCACCTCCCCTCACACACCCCCTCAACACAAACTCCACATAACCCACCTGGGAGAATGCAATGCCTCACATCCTAACTCAAGATCCCACAAAGAACCTCCACCCTGGGTTATGTTGTGTGAAGCACAGGGACACTCTTGGGACTTTTAGCCAAACAACTGCCAGGACAACACTCCCAGCCATTCTGTCAGCACAGGCAGCCCACCCCACAGGGAAGCAGAGTCAAAAGGAAGGAAGCATGGGCATGCTGGGAAGGGGGGTGGAGGCAATAGCATGATGGGAGTTGTAGTCACAGCTCAACATCCCCCACCACATGGCCCAGCAAGCTCACACTCACGCATGCACATTCCACAGAGAGTGGAAAGGCCCATCAAAGATGTCTGACACTGTTGCTGTGTCGTGGGGAGCACAAGGGCATGCTGGGAACTGCATACCAACCAACAGCAGGACACCACTGTCAGCCATCTTGCCATTGCTCTCACACCCACACACACTGAACTCCCCACAAAAGCAAGTAAGTATGGGAATGCTGGGAAGTGGGGTGGAGGCAATAGCATGATGGGAGTCATAGTCACAGACATAGCTCACCCCCACAACTGTCCCATCAACACCACCCTGAACCATGCTCACATCACAGGGAGTGGAAAACAACTGACAAGATGGCTGACACTGGCTACTGCTGTGGGGAGCACAAGGCCCTGCTGGCAACTGTGCAACAACCAACAGCAGGACACCACTGACTGACATCCTGAGAGACAACTTCCACTCCCTGCAATGGAAGCACGTTCCATGGTGGGATATCTGGCTGGGTGGGAAGGAGGACTCGCAGCACTGACCATAGTCACAAGCACCTCCCCTCACACACCCCCTCAACACAAACTCCACATAACCCACCTGGGAGAATGCAATGCCTCACATCCTAACTCAAGATCCCACAAAGAACCACCACCCTGGGTTATGTTGTGTGAAGCACAGGGACACTCTTGGGACTTTTAGCCAAACAACTGCCAGGACAACACTCCCAGCCATCCTGTCAGCACAGGCAGCCCACCCCACAGGGAAGCAGAGTCAAAAGGAAGGAAGCATGGGCATGCTGGAAGGGGGGTGGAGGCAATAGCATGATGGGAGTCGTAGGCACAGCTCTACATCCCCCACCACATGGCCCAGCAAGCTCACACTCACGCATGCACATCCCACAGAGAGTGGAAAGGCCCATCAAAGATGTCTGACACTGTTGCTGTGTCGTGGGGAGCACAAGGGCATGCTGGGAACTGCACACCAACCAACAGCAGAACACCACTGTCAGCCATCTTGCCATTGCTCTCACACCCACACACACTGAACTCCCCACAAAAGCAAGCAAGTATGGGAATGCTGGGAAGTGGGGTGGAGGCAATAGCATGATGGGAGTCATAGTCACAGACATAGCTCACCCCCACAACTGTCCCATCAACACCACCCTGAACCATGCTCACATCACAGGGAGTGGAAAACAACTGACAAGATGGCTGACACTGGCTACTGCTGTGGGGAGCACAAGGCCCTGCTGGCAACTGTGCAACAACCAACAGCAGGACACCACTGACTGACATCCTGAAAGACAACTTTCACTCCCTGCAATGCAAGCACAGTCCATGGTGGGATAACTGACTGGCTGGGTGGGAAGGAGGGCCGGCTGTCAACCAAATACAACCAATGCAGACCATGTTCACACCCCAACAAATACATAGAAATGCCCAAATAATGCAGGACAATGTGCTACACCAATATCAACCCCTGACTGTGACAACTTAGGACAATGCAATGTACAGGCCCGCACCCAGAGGCACAGTCACAACTGTCAGGTGTGTCAACCATTGATGCCTGCAGAAACATAACATACATTGTGTGTGTCTCCCAAAAACAGGTGATGATGGGGACACAGCAGCAGGCGCTGAGGAGTCCCAGTCCCAGGCTCAAGAGGATACAGAGCTCACTGGTGTCGTACAGCCTCTGCCCTCCTCGGATGAAGAAGACCAACCTGGCACCTCCGGTGTAAGTCAACATGCAGCACCAGCAGGACCACCAGCTGCAGCACGAGCAGGACCACCAGCTGCACCCCCTGCACCCACCCCTCCAACGACTGTCACCACAAATACCATCCCTGCCGACATGGACAGAACAAGGAGCACCACCAGCACAGGGACCCTGGACCAACGTGGGGCCATGGACACCACCACCACCACCAACCCCCAAGGGGGACCAGGGTCATCGGTGCGTGCCACTGCACGCACTGCACATGTCGGCAGGGGTGGTGGGAGGGGTGGGAGACAGAGGTCGCTGCTTGCAGAGGTGTCTGGTGTGCATGATGACCCACAACTGGTACGCATAGCCGATGCGTACCAGTCCAGCACCGGAGATCTCAGCCAGGTAGTGGAGCTCATCAGAGACATGAAACAGCAGCAGGCTGCCCATCATGCCCGCTTGGACTCACACATGTCCCGCGTGGAGTCCAAGTGGGACGCACTGCAAGAGATGACGGCGGTGCACAGGGACATATTACAATGCCTCCGCCAGATGAACAGCAACCAGTCTACACCTCCCTGTGTGCCAACAACATCTGGTGCTGAACAAACTGCAACTGCCACAGGGAGGGAGGATGACTCTGGCGGAGAGTCCCCTGCACCGCAGCAGCCTGTACTTGAGGGGCCCCCCAAAGAAGAGGGGTCGTCCGAGGAGGGGCAAGTGAGAGGCCGATGGCCAAGTGCAACCCCCAGGAAGCCTGAACCTGTTCTGGATGTTCACCTTTGTGCACAAACTGTTCACCCTGTTGACGGCAACACAACTCCCACACATGACATGGGGAGTACAAGTTGGACCAATGTCTCAGACAACTGTGGCCCCGATACTGGGGATTTTGTCTACCAGGACTTTCAATTCACCTAGGAACTTCTTATTGCAATATAAATGTACAGCACTAACCATCCTATGCACTATTCACACAAATGTATCACAATAAACACACTAATACACCATACTTGCCTCTGTTGTGATTCCAACGTGGGTGCTGTCATGGGGATGATGAACTGCAAAATTACACTGTGTATGCGAACTGCAACAGCAAGTACAACACAGGCATGTGAGTAATGGCAACGTGACACATATGAGGGAGACACACCACCAGGGCTACACAACACATACACACCTAGGCCATCTGACTCATTGCCTACACTGATGTTGCCAGGAAAGACGGTGCAATGCACAGACACCACACCTATTCCCAGTTGTAGTCAAGTAGCCCACAGGTGCAGTAAGCAAATGGCAGTCAAATGTGTGACCACAGACAACGCACATCACAAAGTGAAGCACAGGTTTATTACACAGTTGCAACATGTCGTAACCACTACAGATGCAAGGTAATCCCACCTGGCAGCGGGCACACAGTCAACAACTGTAGAAGGAAGGAAGTCCATGGGTGTGGCGCACATCACCTGTAGGGACACAACAGCTACCACCCTGGAAGTACAATCACGTCGTCGGTGGACACAGTTGACCAAACGAATCTGAAAGTACCCTGTGAAGGACAGAAATGACACACAGTCAAAAGCAATGGAGAACAGGACAGAACAGCAAAACTCATGCACAATACATGTTACAAGATACCCACCCAGAACCAAGTTAGCATGTCAACACTGTTGGGGAGTACAGACCACCTGTAAGCACACATCGCTACACACATCCAGTCAAGTAGCCCATGGACACACTCCAACAGCACCAGAGCACCACCTACACATATCATGCCAACTCACATCATTGACATGACACCTCAGGATACTCACATTCAGCTAAAGAAGTTGGTGATGAGCTGTGTGCGGACATCACCCTCATCATCATCATCATCACTGGCATTGTGGTCCAGGCCAGGATCCTCCACAGGTGGCGGATGTTGGTCATTGTCATCCTGGATGAGAGGCAACTCCTTCCGCACTGCCAGGTTGTGGAGCATGCAGCAGACGATGATAATCTTGCACACCTTCGCTGGGGCATATGGGAGGGACCCTCCTGTCTTGTCGAGGCAGCGGAAGCGGCTCTTCAGGAGACCAAATGTCCGCTCAATCACTCTCCTGGTCCGACCATGTGCCTCATTGTAGCGCATCTGGGCTGGTGTCACAGGGTTCCTGAGGGGTGTCAGCAACCACGGCATGTTGGGGTATCCCGAGTCACCTACGGACAGACAAGTGCACATTAGCTGACTTGGAAAAGTGGGCGGAATACTACAGATCAGATCACACACAATGGCACAAAGTCAGTACACACCGACAAGCCAGGCACGCTGGTTCTGCATCTGTGCCATCATCCTGGGGATGCGACTACTCCTCATCACAAAGGCATCGTGTGCTGAACCAGGGAAACGGGCACACACGTGTGAGATGGTCATATCTGCAAGACACACCACCAGTGCATTGACCGAGTGGTAGTGCTTGCGGTTACGGTAGGCCTGCTCCTGGGCCTGTGGTGGTACCAAAGCCACATGTGTCCCATCAATGGAGCCAATGACATGCGGCATCCTCCCCAGGGCATAGAAGTCACTCTTCACGTCAGTGAGTCGTTGCAGTCTAGGGAAATAGATGTACCGGTTCAGGTATAGCAACATTGCCTCCAAAACATCGCGGAGCACACGGCTCAACATGGTCTGTGACATCCCACCAGCAGTCGCCACAGTATGTTGGAAGGTACCGGTGGCAAAGAAGTGTAGGGCTGCCATCACCTTCACCTTGGGGGTCAGCGCTGTAGGATACGGCCGGCCAGGCTGCAAATGTGGTGCCAACTGCACTGCCAAATCCTCAATCAGCTGCCTGGTGAAGTGGTACCATCGGATGCTGTCCCGTTCCACCATCGTTGCCAGGTCTGGGAATGGTCGATGGACAGCAGGAGCCCTGCAGTGCAGAGGAAAAGAAAGCAAGATTGTCAGTCACCCCACATATGCGGCATTGAACACACTCAATATCACATCATACATCATTATGAGGCACAACTACATGAAGTGTGCAGTTCCGTAAGGACATGTATGGTACATACATGGCCAACATCTGTCATCACGGTTCAACAAGTGGCATCAATAAGTCCCAGGTTGGCCCATTGGATATCATGAGGCCGTGTCACAGTTCCCATCTCCTGCTGCCATGTCACAATCACCCCCCACAGTGACATGTGAGGACAGATGTGCCCCAGGCATCACAGCTCAACAACAGGTACATTCCCAGGGACCCTGTACTGCCACATGGACACTGGTATTACATGGAGTATCAGGTATACACCACAGCAAAACAACCATGACCCCCACAGGTAGTGGTTCCACTTGCCTCTGCAGGACAGACATGGACGTCTGTGACACACACACGCACAACATCAAAGTCCATGCACACACAACGTGGATGTGGAGACTGTCTCCCATTGTGCACATGAAATCAGAGACATTGTAAACACTACATGCACACAGACTGTGGAGGACCATCACTATTGTGCCACTGGGACACCCTGGCTCAAACATACCGTCCCACATGGGACTCACGGGGTATGTGACATGACATACACATACACCACCGTGAAATGTGACCATGGCACATGCACAGATATGAACAGTTGCACATCACAGTGGTCATGTACACGTAACACCCAGGATCCTGTCCCCATGAACACGTGCACAGCCTGGGGGTGGCTGCCCCCAGGTGACACCCACAGGACAACATGTACACCAACATACACACAATAGGAAATGCAGCCTTACATGCCTTATGATACAGTTTGGACAGGCTGTGGTGTTGTAGGTGTGCCCCTCACTCCCTGGGAGCTATCTGTGGCTGGCATATGTTCATCTGAGACAGGCATGGTGACATATGCCAGTCACTTGTACAGGGATGCGTTGAACAGCAATGGACCGATCGGTGAGCCCGGCCGGCCCATTGCATTCAATGTGTGCGGGTATGCGTTGTACCCCTGTACGCGTTGAACAGCAATGGAACAATCGGTGCACCCGGCCGGCCCATTGCATTCAATGAGTGCGGGTACGCGTTGTACCCCTGTACGCGTTGAACAGCAATGGACCGATCGGTGCACCCGGCCGGCCCATTGCATTCAATGTGTGCGGGTACGCGTTGTACCCCTGTACGCGTTGTACCGCAATGGACCGATCGGTGCACCCGGCCGGCCCATTGCATTCAATGTGTGCGGGTACGCGTTGTACCCCTGTACGCGTTGTACCGCAATGGACCGATCGGTGCGCCCGGCCGGCCCATTGCATTCAATGTGTGCGGGTACGCGTTGTACCCCTGTACGCGTTGTACCGCAATGGACCGATCGGTGTGCCCGGCCCATTGCATTCAATGTGTGCGGGTACGCGTTCTACCCCTGTACGCGTTGTACCGCAATGGACCGATCGGTGCGCCCAGCCGGCCCATTGCATTCAATGTGTGCGGGTACGCGTTGTACCCCTGTACGCGTTGTACCGCAATGGACCGATCGGTGCGCCCGGCCGGCCCATTGCATTCAATGAGTGCGGGTACGCGTTGTACCCCTGTACGCGTTGAACAGCAATGGACCGATCGGTGCGCACCCATTGACAATGGCCTAGCCTGGCAACGGACGCGTTTTCGAAATTCGAACGAGTCGGTTGCTGGAAATTTAGTTGGTCACCCACAACAATGTTGCAAAATCATGTTTGTCATGAAGTTGAAGATTTGAAGGATGCTATGGGCGTGTATTGGTGCTGCTATTCCATGGATTGGCCAGATTCAGAAGATGCAAACGACTTGGAAGTATCACTTTGGACACATGGGACAGTATCTGCCTCTGCAGCACATATATATTGATGGCTGTTCCCCTGAGAGCTCACTTGCCTGCACTACATGCTCCAGGACGACATCTGCCACTGCACTGCTGCTGTCTCTGCCCCCTCTGGACCCTGCAATGGCACGTACTGTGGAGAGAGCCCCAGCCTTCAGCCTTGAGGAGAACCAGGCCCTGCTGGACAGCCTAATTCCACAGAACAGCAAGCTGTATGGGACACCAGGGGAGCAGGTGAGTGTTCTGTGCACTGCCTTTCTGAATGTGCATTTTGTCTGACTAGCAAGGCTGAAAGTCTGCACGCCACTGGCTAGCAGGCTCACTGAGTAGTTGTTACCCCCATAGTGTGTAGTGACATGCACTGGACAGGTATGGTGCAGTGACAGTGCATTTGAACAAGGTTTTACTTCCCATGCAATGATACCATGTAGTGACTTCTGACAAACTGTCCATGGGCAGCGTTGCACTGCCTGTGTACATCATGTGCCCCTGTGATTGAGACATGTATATACAACTGTGTCATGCACGGATATGTTGCATGTGTAGTAATGGCCTTTTCACTTTGTCATCCTGACAGGTTAATGCCCATCGGAAGCAGGAGATCTGGAAGGACATCGTCCGGGCTGTCCGGTCCGTGGGGGTCTACAAGCGCCGGATCCGCAACTGCCAGAAGAGGTGGCAGGACCTTCGGGGCTGGACCCGGAGGATTGCACGGGTCCAGCTGAAGCTGTCGCCTCCTCGCAGGAGGGGCGGAACACGGACCCTGACCCCCACATGCTCCAGATCCTGGCGGTGGTGTTTCCAGACCTGGATGGGCAGCTGAAGGCCAGACAGCAGCAAGGAGGGGGTGAGTCAAAGACTGCACTGTGAACTCTGTATTACATGCTATGTGCCCTCCTCTGGCCTGGTTAAACTGCCACAGTACAGCAGTCATGTTGTCCAGGAGCCATGTCCCTCTATTGTGCACTGCCCACTCCTCATCTGATACCCAGGTGTGGCCCTTACATTCAGGGAATTGTGTCACTTGGGACTGTGTCCTTGCAGTTTGCTTCACTCAGGGTGGGGACAGCATCTGTTTCCCTAACTCTGTTGTGGGCATCATGGGTGGGTCCATTGTTCACACAACGCCTGTGTTCGGACATGTAATCTGCGTGTTGCTTTGATATGTGGTCCACTTGCTGAGCTGAGCCACCACATGTGCCTGGGGTATCTGGCACACACCCATGCAGCGGGTGGGAACAATGTTTGGGCCCCAGGAGTGTGCAGATTACGTGTGTCACACATACATAGCCAGCTATCCACTGTCCAGGGCTCATCCCTCATTCATGTGGGGCAGGACAGTCATGCCTACTCCAGCCCATCCAATACACCTGTACTCCCACTCCCGTGTATCAGCTGACACATTGTGCGCAGTGATTTGACCCCTCAGGTGTCTGCCTCTGTGTCAGTGTGCTGTGGATTTGTTGCCAGGACTGCTGGGGTGTTTCTCGGTAGGGGCTCAGCATGCCACTGGAGATGTGACCATAGGAGATGATACTTGCGTGTCACATAGGTGTTTGATCAGCTGCCCGTGCAGACTGGGGTATGCGAATGTGAAGTTCAGGCAGCTGTTTCCCATTCACAGCAGATTGTGAGGGGCTCAGGTTCAGAGGGTAGTGTCACAGGTCTCCCATATGTCCAATCGGTATGACCTGGACAGATGAGGGTTAAGATGATGTGTTGTGTGGGGGATGTACATGTGCACTTGTGCAGCTCCAGGACTTGCATTCCCCATGACCTACTATTGTGACACAGTGCAGAGTGTTGTTGTCTGGCTGCCAAGTCATACATCACTGAGACAGTGATGTATGACTTAGCAGTCATGCCTCCGCCATGGCATGTGTCTACTTATTGGTGATCCTGCAGGGGAGTGACATGTGCTACATGCACACCATTGTGGCGATGGCTATCAGGACATGGGTGCATCATGGTGTCTGTCGCTGGTATGCATCACATGCATTTCCTATTTGACTCTGGGCATCCCTTTCATCCGGAAACCTGTACTGACTCAGTGGCAAGAGTTGTGATGTGTGCATGTCCACATGCTACACCGTGTCCTCTGCACTGTCCAACTACTGTGTAGGTGGTGCATGTGTCCACACTGGGGTGTTGCTATCCAACAGACACCAGACAGATGGGTGCAAGGCCATCTGGGATGTGAGTGCCATGGTTGGCATCAGACTGACAATTGGCTTCTCCTGTTCAGTTAGGGCACTTTTAGCAATGTTCAACTAATGATGCCAGGGCTTGCTCTGTAATGTGCTGTGCTCACAGTGGTGTGTGCGTTTGGTGCAGGTGACTGATGTCTGTCTGTTTCCCCATTATTTGCAGATACATCCACGGCCACGGAAGGGGACAGCTCCACGGACCAGGAGGAGCCGGAGAGCCAGACTGGGTCAGCAGCCGAGGAGTGGTCGGAGGGACCCAGTGGCACGGAGGGCGAGGAAGCCACACCGAGGAGTCCTCAGCAGCATCCACCTCAGCTGAGGACCACAGCGGCTCGGAGGATGACTCCCTTATGGAGGCGGGTGTCAGCAGCCACCACACCCCAGCTAGTGTTGCTGTCCCCGCCACCACCAGCACCACCACCGCCCTCCCATCGGCTCCCATTCCCCAGGTCCGTGGAGGCTCCCATGTTCGGGAGCGTGTCTCCTTTGGGCCAGGCACCGCACCCCTGCCCCTGTGTCCCCTGCTGCCCTGAGTGAGGAGTCTGTGTACCTCCTTCGCCAGCTCCATGTAGGGCAGACAGCCATGCTGAGTGTCCTCCATGCGCACACCGCTCTGTTGACTCAGCTGGTGTCGTTCATGGAGGGCATCTCATCGGGCATGTCTGACCTACAGAGGGGCAATAGGTCCATGGACTCCTCCCTGACGGCAGCAGTGTCCCTCCTCAGACAGTCCCTCACCCCTCCTGCCTCTGCTCCATCCACATTCCCCAGCACCTTACCCGTCCCAAGCACACACACACCGGCACAGGCACACACCAGCACACACATGTCCAGCACACAGACACACACGCCACAAACAAAACGCACACGCACGCACAGTCAGGGGACTGAAACCAGACTCACAGGGGATGGGGCCCTGGAACACACACACGCATCCACGAGCACTGCGCAGTCCTCAGTTGCCTCTCCCTCCAAAGCACCCTCCCTTGCCTCACCTGCAACCCCAAAGACCCAGCGGCTCTTCCTCAGTGACCTCGGCCTCTTCCCCTCCGATCCAGCTGATACAGCATTCAGGGGGAAGAGGAAGCCCACCCACACGGAGCAGAGTGCCCCTCGCCCCCGGACACCCTCCCCCAGGCGCAGACAGACTGAGGCCCCCACCCGCAAGTCCCCCGGAGTCGTAAGAGCAAGACCCCGCCGCCGCCCTGCAGCTCAGGCACCAGGTCTCCTTCCTCCATCCCTCAGGCCCCCACTCCACAGGTGCTCCCACCACACCCTGCCCCAGGTTCCCCCACCCACAGATATACCATCCCCAAGAGGATCCGGCCTTCTCCCCTGCCACTTGCTCTCCCGGCACCACACCCCCCGCTGCGCTTGTCTGTGCCACTGATGTGGTGAGGGTGTCCTCCCCCTCTGTCCAGCCCACCTTGCCTGTTCCCCATTCTCCTCCCCTGGTGGTAGGCACTGCAGTGGAGTCCACTACCACCCTGTCTGACTTGGGCACTGCAGTGGCGGACCTGTCCACTCCATCTGCAGGGTCCACTGCAGTCGTGCCGGCACCCACAACATCTGAGTCATGCCCCCAGTTGTGCCGGCACACACCATGTCAGACACCTCCACTGCAGTTGTCAGTGTCTCTCCAGCACCCACCACCCCTTCCCTGCCTCCTCCTGGTGAGCCCTGATCCTGTCCCTGCGGTGCCTGGCCTGCCCCCCGGTTGCCCCTCCTAGTGGATTGTCCCTGATTTTGTGCAGTGCAGGCATGCGTAGGGTGAAATCTGCCACTGTCACCCTGTTTGGACTTTCATGTTGGACTGGCCATTGGCCTTTGTGTTTTTTCTGGACTTTCACTTTTAAACACACATATGCTGAATAAAGCAACTTTCTGTTCTCTAGTGCTTATGCTTCTGATGTACATGTTGTTGATGATGCTAACCATGCCCTTGCTGCAGTGATGGTGATATTTGGTCTCATGATAATGAAGTGTTACTGTGCAGGAACACATGTGGTCCAGGGGAATGTGTCCTATCCTGTGGTGTATCCATGTCATCCATAGCAGCATCTGAGGGTGTCATGTGTTCAGTATTTGGCAATGGGATTTCCTACTTACATTAGCAATTTCACATCTGTGGCTTCCACCCCTGCACATCTGTTGTGCCTGCCATTGTTCAATTCGTCTACTTCCCTGACCGTGTGGCCATCTCCACTGGACATGCAGGTTTGGGCATCAATGGGGAAGGACTCATCTGTGTTGTCAGTGCAACATTGCTATACAAGTGTGTTGGATCTGTGCTGATGATTTCGTTGGCACTTCCATGACCAGGCTGATGTGACAGGAGCCTTCATTTGGTGCTAATTGTTGATTGTGTGACCAAGTGCTCAGCTGACATGATGGGGCCCTACTGAGGCAACATATGGCACAGCTTTCCTCACACAGGAGTGGAGTCCCCTCATGGCAGTGTGTACTCCTGTGACATTGCCTGCGCCCAAGGTGTGTGTTGTATGAGCATGTCTGTGTGTTCACTTCCGTTTTGCTGTGCATGCTGTGATCCCTAGTGTTGTACCTGTTTGTGATGCTTGCTGAGTTGACCTATGTTCCCCCAAAGTCTTCTCCCTGGGTTCTCTGTGATGTGGGTGCATGGCACATTACTGGTCATCAGGGTGTCACCCATAGGTGTGTTTGCTGTCAGGGCTGAGTTTGTGTGCAGACGCAGATGGGTCACAGTCAGGTTTCCCCTTGGCACTTGTTTGCACCTGTCATGTGATTTCCAGTTTGTGTTATCTTTCAGTGATTGTGACACGTTGTGTGTGTGACTGCTGGCACTCCTCAGGGTCCGGGCTGCAATGTTGGTTGTTGTCTATGTGTGTTCTTTGTGGGTGACCTTAGCTTCTTCATTTGTGTGTGACTGTGGCTGGGATCCCATTGGTTGGTGTGGTATTGCCGTCATGTCCATGTACAGCGTAGTGTGCAGTGTGTCAGACATTCAGGAGTCTTGTTGAGTGGCCATGTGTGATGTGTTTCTGCACCTTGGTTCCCACCCACCACCCTGGAATTGTCATGGGTGCATGTGCAATGTCACCAGTGCATGTGTGCTTCACTGCTGCACATTGTTGGAGGTCGAGGTGTGTGGTGTTGAGTGTGTGCAGATGAGAGTTGTTGCCCGGCTAGACCCCTGCATCCATGTTGGCCTTGGCTTACTGGCCGTGCTGATTGATTTGTGCTTGTGTAGGTGTGATGGTAGTTTGTTGCTCAGGACACATGACTGTGGTTCACAGTGTGAACGACATTTAGCTTTGTCATCACAGTGGGATTGTAATGCAGCCCAGGGTCACCACATTGTGGGGGCCCTGGGGGTAGTGCTGTGGTGTGTCTGTGTCTTGCTGTGTCAGTTGCTGTTCTTACGTGCCTGTGTGACATGTGTGATTTGTGCTCCCTCTCATCTGACAATGCCTGATTGCCCACATAGGGGATTTGGATCCATGAGTTACCTTTGTGTGGCACTGTATGCACATCTGTATAATTGGTATTCAGGCCTCTTCATGTGTTGTGTGGTTGCCTGGGGACACTGGCACCCCCCCCCTCACCTGTTGTGTATGATGTGCAGTGTGGGTCTGCCTGTTTGTGTTTGTGCATCTGCACCACTGCATTGGCATATCTTATGTGTGCCATTGGCTGTATGTAGTTTGGTGGGTTTCCCCCGCTGTCCCTGGGACTCCTAGGTCATCAGTCAGCACAATGATCATGGTTTGTGTGTCCCATTGCTGCCATGGTATGGTATCTGTTCACCTCACATCTACAGTCTCCACAGGGTATCTGCATTTGTGTGCCCATTGGTGCAAATATGTGGGTCTGCATTCTGATGGTCACTTCTGTCATTGTGTCATTGATGAATGTTGACTGTGTCAGCCCCCATGGGTGTTGTTTGTCTGCACATGGCCAAAGGTATGTCTTATTTGCACTGCAGTATTTGCCTCCCCAATCTATGTTGCAATGGGACACATGCACTACTTTGCCACTGATGTGTTTTATGTTCTGTGACCAGGAATCATCCATGCAGTTTGGCAGTTGCAGCTTTTTCTTTGTCAACACTTACATTTTGGTCACTGTGATGATGGGGGTTTGGACCCCGTTGCCACAATGTTCAAAATGTGCTTCAGCTATGGACCCCACACTTACCTTTTGGTCACTGTGATGATGGGGGTTTGGACCCCATTGCCACAATGTTCTAAATGTGCTTCAGATATGGACCCCACACTTACCTTTTGGTCACTGTGATGATGGGGGTTTGGACCCCATTGCCACAATGTTCAAAATGTGATTCAGCTATGGACCCCACACTTACCTTTTGGTCACTGTGATGATGGGGGTTTGGACCCCATTGCCACAATGTTCAAAATGTGCTTCAGCTATGGACCCCACACTTACCTTTTGGTCACTGTGATGATGGGGGTTTGGACCCCATTGCCACAATGTTCAAAATGTGCTTCAGATATGGACCCCACACTTACCTTTTGGTCTCTGTGATGATGGGGGTTTGGACCCCATTGCCACAATGTTCAAAATGTGATTCAGCTATGGACCCCACACTTACCTTTTGGTCACTGTGATGATGGGGGTTTGGACCCCATTGCCACAATGTTCAAAATGTGCTTCAGGTATGGACCCCACACTTACATTTTGGACACTGTGATGATGGGGGTTTGGACCCCATTGCCACAATGTTCAAAATGTGCTTCAGCTATGGACCCCACACTTACCTTTTGGTCACTGTGATGATGGGGGTTTGGCCCCCATTGCCACAATGGTCATGGCCTGCTTGCATTGTGGGGGCCACACACATATATGTGTGGCACATGTGATAGGGGGTCACATTGTATGTTCAAAGTCATGTTCAGTGTTGTAGGCATTTGACACAGTCTACACACGCTTGTCATGGTGTTGGGGGATGTCTTTTTCTTGCATTCCCTAGGTTGTGGTGTGCTGGTTGTGTCATGCATTGCCCATCCTATGAGTGGGGGTGGTGTTGGTGGTAGGCATCCAGCCCCCCATGGGTAGAGGTGGTAGTAGTGACAGGCATCCAGCCCCCTGGGTAGGGTGGTAGTGGTGGTAGGCATCCAGCCCCCATGGGTAGAGGTGGTAGTAGTGACAGGCATCCAGCCCCCTGGGTAAGGGTGGTAGTGGTGGTAGGCATCCAGCCCCCCTGGGTAGAGGTGGTAGTAGTGGTAGGCATCCAGCCCCCTGGGTAAGGGTGGTAGTAGTGGTAGGCATCCAGCCCCCCTGGGTAAGGGTGGTAGTAGTGGTGGGCATCTGGCACCCCCATGGCTAAGGGTGGTAGTGGTGGTAGGCATCCAGCCCCCTGGCTTAGGGTGGTAGTAGTGGTAGGCATCCAGCCCCCCTGGGTAAGGGTGGTAGTGGTGGTGGGCATCTGGCACCCCCTGGCTAAGGGTGGTAGTAGTGGTAGGCATCCAGCCCCCCCTGGGTAAGGGTGGTAGTTGTGGTAGGCATCCAGCCCCCCTGGGTAAGGGTGGTAGTAGTGGTGGGCATCTGGCACCCCCTGGCTAAGGGTGGTAGTAGTGGTAGGCATCCAGCCCCCCCTGAGTAAGGGTGGTAGTTGTGGTAGGCATCCAGCCCCCATGGGTAAGGGTGGTAGTGGTGGTGGGCATCTGGCACCCCCCTGGCTAAGGGTGGTAGTAGTGGTAGGCATCCAGCCCCCCCTGGGTAAGGGTGGTAGTAGTGTTGGGCATCTGGCACCCCCATGGCTAAGGGTGGTAGTAGTGGTAGGCATCCAGCCCCCCCTGGGTAAGGGTGGTAGTAGTGGTGGGCATCTGGCACCCCCATGGCTAAGGGTGGTAGTAGTGGTAGGCATCCAGCCCCCTGGCTTAGGGTGATAGTAGTGGTAGGCATCCAGCCCCCCTGGGTAAGGGTGGTAGTGGTGGTGGGCATCTGGCACCCCCATGGCTAAGGGTGGTAGTAGTGGTAGGTATCCAGCCCCCCTGGGTAAGGGTGGTAGTAGTGGTAGGCATCCAGCCCCCTGGGTAAGGGTGGTAGTAGTGGTAGGCATCCAGCCCCCTGGGTAAGGGTGGTAGTGGTGGTGGGCATCTGGCACCCCCTGGCTAAGGGTGGTAGTAGTGGTAGGCATCCAGCCCCCTGGGTAAGGGTGGTAGTTGTGGTAGGCATCCAGCCCCCTGGGTAAGGGTGGTAGTAGTGGTGGGCATCTGGCACCCCCCTGGCTAAGGGTGGTAGTAGTGTTGGGCATCTGGCACCCCCATGGCTAAGGGTGGTAGTAGTGGTAGGCATCCAGCCCCCCCTGGGTAAGGGTGGTAGTAGTGGTGGGCATCTGGCACCCCCATGGCTAAGGGTGGTAGTAGTGGTAGGCATCCAGCCCCCTGGCTTAGGGTGATAGTAGTGATAGGCATCCAGCCCCCTGGGTAAGGGTGGTAGTGGTGGTGGGCATCTGGCACCCCCTGGCTAAGGGTGGTAGTAGTGGTAGGCATCCAGCCCCCTGGGTAAGGGTGGTAGTTGTGGTAGGCGTCCAGCCCCCTGGGTAAGGGTGGTAGTAGTGGTGGGCATCTGGCACCCCCTGGCTAAGGGTGGTAGTAGTGGTAGGCATCTGGCACCCCCTGGCTAAGGGTGGTAGTAGTGGTGGACATCCAGCCCCCCTGGGTAAGGGTGGTAGTAGTTGTTGGCATCCGGCCCCCTGGGTAGGGGTGGTAGTGGTGGTGCGCATCCAGGCCCCTGTGTGCATATGTGGCATTGGTGATGGGCATCCCGCCCCTATGGTGCTGCTGTTGCAAGTAAATTCTGCATCTCTCTGTGTGTGTGTGATGTGTCGTGTACGTGTTGTATGTGTTTTGTGGTTGGTGTCTGACTTACCTTCTGCGCCGTACGCGTCCGTGCCTGTTCCGGTAGTAAATGTAGAATATTGGTAGGATCGGGATGAAGGGATTCATGGTTGGTTCGTGTCGTTCATCTTTCTCGTTGCTTCGCGTCGTCCTCGTCGCTGGCGTGTTCGCCTCGTAGCCGTGGATCGTGTTGTGGCGCGAATCGGAGCTTATGTGCGCTCTCCCGGAAGCTTTGACGTGCCGGATGTAGCGACGGGTTCGGCGCGTACGGAAAGCGCATCGTACTTGTTCGGCCGGACGGGGCTGCATTTTCCCTTCCGTGCGACTCGATTCTGCGTTTCCGGATTCGCCTCGGTCGGAGAACAGGACCTGGATTGGGTGAGTACGACTCGGCCGGATTCTATGCTGTTGTGCGCTTCGTACTTACTCGTTCGGTATGATGTACGGATCGTTCGGGAAACAGGCATTCGCATGGCTTTTTTCCCGACCGAATGGTATTGGGTGCGCCTCCAACCGAGATCGGAATCGGCCCCTCAGTCTCTGTGAACTAGATGCATGGTTTTCTCCACCAGTGTGTTCACTAATCAATGTGAGTGTGCACTGGAGACCCAGCGCACTGATAGTCCTCCATCTGATACACGATTCTTCCAACCCTGTGTGCATCTTGCCCCATTTGAGTTTCTCTGAGTGTTTTTGTATTCTGTTATTGTGTACACGTGCTCCCTGTCCCAGTGTCTGTATCTCTTTTGTCCTAAGGTAGGACCGCTTTGGCCTCCTGTGATTGGGCTGCTGCCCCTTCTCTCAGTGTAGTCTCTTGCCCTAGTGTTCGTGAGTTGCTTGTACCAATGTCAGGATGTTTTGTGCCGAAACGTCCTTTAGACCGAAGCTGGAATCCTGCTGTGCCTTTACAGTGCTGGCAAAAGAACGAACATGTCTTTAGTACGCATTTGTTCAGCATGCAAGTCGTTGTAACGACTTGCCTTGGGGGGGGGGCGCATTGGTGGAATGGTGTTGGATTCAAAGTCCAACACCTTCCCTATTGTTGCGCATACAGGAGTTGGAATAGTAAATTGACCTATTCCAAAATCCAGCGCCCCCCTAAGGCAAGTCGTTATAACGACTTGTGTGCTGAACGAATGCATACTAAAGATGCATTTGTTGTAATGACGGCACTGTGAAGGCACAGCGTGATTCCAGTTTGCTGAATACCATCACACATTCGTTCTGTGTACCAGTGACAGTCTATCCCCTTCTGTGTGCTGGTGTGTTCTCTATGTTAGCTTAGTGTCACCTATGTTTTGATGTTGGTGTAATCCCAGATTCAGTATGCCGCTTGTCTCTTTATCAGTCATTATCAATCATTTCTATCCTAGTGTGAGTGCTCTATGACACTCTGTATGTATCTCCAGATGATGGTGCATGAATCTGTTTGTACTGAGATGTGAGATGTGTTTGTACTGAGGTGGAGACTGTCTTCATGTACCAAAGTCAAGGTATGTCATGTCCAAGAGGCCATGCTCCACCTACCCACCCACAATCATCACTTGTTTTATTTCCATTGTCACGTTGTTCTCATGTTCAGTGTAGTGAAAACAAAACGAATCCAGGGGACCAAAGTTTTCCTTAGGATCCCGCTTGGGCTGCTGAATGCTGGGGTTGCCAAATACAAAGTCAGCCCAGTCTTAATTCCACCTCATGCCTCTTTCTTCCACCACACTACACTCCCTGTCTCTTTATATCACTTTTGCTGGTTCTTTTCCATCCCTGCTTTCTCCCTTTGTCCCTGTTTTCCTATCTTTAATTTCCTCCTCCTTTCTCCCTTTTCTGTATTTCTCGCCAACGGTCAAAGTTTGATGATGAGAAATCCCTAAAAATGAGTGCTGGTGGGCCCCACTTGCAATCAGCCACCCGCTCAAATTAAGCACCGGTTCAGAGAAGACTAGCCAAGCAAGCTGGCCTTACCTTTAGCACACGGTGGTTTCTAAACCAGGGCTGTTTGTTCTCATATCGATTACTTCTTCTGACGAGCTCTGCCCCTCTTTCCCCCGCCCCCGCCTGCATCAATCCAGGATCACCTGCCACTTCTAAGGACATGGCAGGTGCGCCTGTCAACGTCAAGAACTCAATCACGCCCAATATGGCTAATCATTGTTACACTCCGAGTAACAGACACCATCAGCGGACGCGGATCAATAGCTCTGTTTTTCATCCTCACTCGGTAAAAGCAGCTTTTATGGACACAGCAATTTGTGAAAGCCTGGTTCTCAAGTGGCTTTTTTTTTTTGTTCCTGCTGCCTATTAGTTTGGTCTCTGGTGTATCAGAATATGTGCAGGTTTCCTAAGGAGGATTTATTGTGTCAGCCAGAATGTAGCTATTAAGCACGGAAAGTGCTGCAGAATGTACCATTGTCTGAAGAAATCATTCCCCGTTGCTGTGCATAAGGGAGGCAGTTGGCATTTAATTGTAAGCCTGTGTCACACCGCAGTTAGCGCTGAATTGTACACCTCTTCAAGCCTGGAAATGAATGCTTGTCTCCGCCGCTAACGCTGGCTTATAGGCTGGTCCTTTCTTGTTTTCAGTTAAAAATAAAACTCGTGTAAGAGCGGCGGCTCCCAGGGACGCCCATTCAGCGAATGAATGGCTCCTTCCGGGTATCTGAAGTGCCTGGTGCTGAGTGGCTGCCCAAGCCACTCGGCCGAGTTTGGGCCACATGTCTCTCTAGAGAGAGCTTGGAAAAGGGAAGAGAAGAGAAGGCGGTGTTCAGTTGTCAATGTGGAAGCGCCACTAAAAGTCATCGCAAGATGAGAGAAAAAAAGTTGATATAGTTCCTAGTGAAAACTGGGAAAGGTGCTATGAGAGAAGCAGTGCTCCAGGTTGATAGAAAGAGCATGGATCTCTATGGAGCAACCATTTAATCTCCTTTGGTTAGGCCGCACTTGATGCCAGACTGTAAATGTGGAGCACTGGGCATTTCCCCAGGAGGCATGAAAGCTGGTTGTGGTTCTGGTGCGGCCTCTGCCATTACCGACTCTCCACTCTCGAGCCCACAAGGGTTTACAGTATTCAGGTCCAGGGCAAGTTGTGGTATTGTCGGGTGGCATTACCAACTCTCCACTCTTGAGCCCACAAGGGTTTACAGTATTCAGGTCCAGGGTAAGTTGTGGTATTGTCGGAGCCGGCAGCTGACCCCAGTGGCCAGGCACCTCCTCTTCCCTCACTGCAGGTGGGCTGGCCTGTGTCTCCTGCATTGCCAGTCAGCAAGAGACACACTGGCAGACGGCTGAGCCTGTGGGCCAGAACTACATCTCCGCCTTCTCTCCATTCTGGTTGGCTGCCCTGTCTTTGTCGCAGCCTTGGTCAGCAGGAGGCATGCGGTTCGGGCTGGGGCTGGCTGCCTGTCCAGCTCCCCAAAAAACTCAAGGTTCTTCCAAAGATGTTACATTGACTGATGATGAATATTTTCCAGCTCTTGAGCAGCTGAAATCAAGTGTGCAGAGAAGTGAAGCTCTATGTGATTGCTTTGTCCATGAGACACGCCAATGAAGGATTAGTTCATGATGAGTGGTGCAGAGACTGCTGACTTGACCCGTGACATGGTGATCTATGTGTACTCAGATAAAACACGCTGCTCTCAAGAATATCTATAGATGCACTACCTGAGAAAGTAACAGGAGCTCTTAAAATGAAGAGCCTGCTCTCTCAGACAGAAGAGTGTGTTCCCTGAGATACAAGATGATGCTTTGTTGGATAAGAGATGGTGCTGCTTGCTTGGCCAGAAAAAGATGCTCTCAAACAGAAAAGGATATTGACTTGGATAGGGATAGATACTCTTGCAAAAAAAGGAACTCTAATTCAAAAGGATGCCTTCTTGGATAGAAGATGCATCTATTGGATAGACGAGAGTGGTCTCCTCTGTAAAAGTTAGTGTTCCCTCATATAGACGAGGGAGTGATCTGTGATATGCAAAGATGATCTCACAGATGGCGCTCCCTGGAAAAGAGGTGATTGCTCTACCAGAAACATTTGCTTTCTTGTTCAAAATGAAATCTATTTTTGTTCATTGGGTGATTTTTCTAGGGAAGGGTTTTAATAACATTCTAGGAAGCATGCCACCAGTAGAGGGTGCATAATGGCTCCTATTATAGTGGCAGCAAATGATGGCCTTTCGCTATGGAAGGGGGCAGCAAAATGTAATATTGCTTAGATCCCCCAAAATACTTCCACGGATCATTTAGATGTATTATCAATGAAAAATGATTTAACTCTCCCACTGAGTCTGAAAGACAAGTAAAAACAGTCAAAGAAAGAGGAGGAAGAAAGATTGAAACGTATCTTTGTGCAATAGGAACATATATTACCACTGAGACTTAACTTTTACTCTTCAGAACCATTATCAGAAAAAGACGTATGCTTTCGTCCATATTCTGAATTGTTTTAATCATTGCTCTGTACTTTAGTAATAAATAATACTGACAACTCCTCAGTCTTCAAGCAAACCACTACATGTTTTGGGACAAAATTACTTTGTGAGAGGACACTGCTCCTATCTTGGCTTCAGTTGCAAACTTCAATTAGTGCATATGACCCAATCTTCATTTAGTATATGTACAGAATTTCTCATCCAAATGAGGAAGAATCTGTTAAATAATATAGAAATCATAATATCCGCGCTGCTTTCCAAAGTTCTTTTGGTATAAAGATGAACAAAGTCCTGAATACTCATCACAGGTGCTTAATTTGTGCCGGTGGCTGAAGGTAGTGGGCCCTGACTATCATTTTTGGAGACTGGGACTTATTTTTCATCAGCTGACTTTGACCAAGCGAGAGAAAGGCAGAAAAAAGTGAGAACAAAGGAGAAAGAAAACGTAGGGAAACAGCAACAAAGGGAGAAAGGAGGAAGAGGAGGGTAGGGAAACAGTTGCAAAGTCGAAGGGAGAAAGGAGGGATGAACAAAGAACCTGTAGGATTAGCTAAAGAGACAGGAAGTGTAAGGTAGTGAGAGAAAGAGGAATAAGGTGGAATCAAAACTTAGCAGTCTTTGTAGTCGGTGATCCTGGTATTCAAAAACGCCAACAGCAGCTTCTTAAGAAAAAAAAATCGGCACCTCATTAATTAATTAATTTATTCAAATTAAACCTGCATCACTCAACATGTAAAGTACCACAGTAACACAATGACCCATATTTATCATTTTTCCATGCAGCGCAACGCAGCAAGCCACCTTGCTGCGTTGTGCTGTGTGAAAGGTAAAGGGCAGAAATGCGCCGTATTTAACATTATATGGTGCATTTCTGTCCTTTCCTAGCGCTGGCGCACTTTTGGTACCTAGCGCCAACACAGGCACCCTTGCATCATAGCGCAAGGGTGCCTGCGTTGTAGGCAGGTTTGTTTTTGTGCAGGAAGGGACACCTCCTTGCACAAAACCAATCCTGAGAGGCATTTTCCTATTTCTATGTGTGCTGCAAAATGCAGCACATGTACAAAGGTTTCAAAACGAGGAGAAATTAAGATATTTCTCCTTTTTACGCCTCACCTGGGAAGGCGTAGCATTTTGACGCATTCCCAGGTCTACCACTAATGGTAAATCTGGGAATGTGCCAAAATCTATGGGTGGATGCGTGGGAACACCCAGGCTCCACCCATGAAACACCTCTCTGGGGCAGAGTAACTCAAGGCAGCGATTTGCGCTGCTTTGCGTTACTCTGATATTATCAAGCCATGCAGGGCCACACAAGATGACCTTGCGTGCCTTGATAAATCTCACTTAGGTTTTGCGTCACCCTTGCGCCACCTTGCTTGGAGCAACGGTGACGCAAATCATGATAAATCTGTCCCAAAATTTCTAAGTTCTTGTGGTGGTTAGCTGTTATGCTGTAGGTGAATTGGCTCTTCAGCATTACCAACAGGTCTTCATCCTGTGTAACCCAACCCACCCTTTTGGAGATCTGAAGAATCACATCAACAATCAAGCGACAAGCTCTTTTTCACCCTTAAGTCACTGTGTCACATTTTGAAAGGAGATGGTCATTGAACACAAGCAACAGTTCAGTAACCACATGTTTACTCCATGTAAAAGTAATGAGAGTGTCTGGTAACTTTATTGTATTCACTTTTCATCATATATAGGTAGTTAGTGGCAGCATTCCCTACTTCTATGTTGCTACTTACCCCCCTGTTGAGTGCTTTCCAACCTCACTCATAGAATATTTTTGGGAAAATTTAAAATTAACCAAATATTTTCCGAAAGGGTTGAAAAGTATTAATTGTGCATCGCGGGTGGGGTGGGGAGGGATTGACGACTGCTGTGTTGAACTAGCAAGTACCATGTTTGGGCATGCACAATTTATATATGTTGCTCTGTTATAAAACCAATAAAAAAATTATTTTTACAAATTGCATTGCAGAAAGTGCTACCATGAGGACACGGCTGAAGGCAAAAAGCTAGAAATACCTTTCTTGAGCCATGACTTTCACCTGCCCACTGACACACCCCCTCTCTCATGAATCCAATCCCCAATCCTCCCCTCTCCTTGAACTGCTCTGTCCCATTCTGCTGCCACAACCTTTATTCTGCCCCATGACTAAACCTTTCTCCCTCTAACACTCACTAACACTAACACTTTAGTTTTGGAAATGCACTCACAATCTGGGCGTACATATACAGTACCCTCATAAAAAGACCCCAAGATGCCCGGGAAAAATATTGTATCCATCAGGTCAAGGACAGGTGGTGAGGTTTGTTGATAGGCCGCCATGTCTGTCATGGGGGAGGAACCACTGAAAGTGATGACGGGCCACTAACTTTGAACAGTCCAATCAGTACTTCACCATCTTTGGTGGTCCCTCTATCCATCCACGCATGGCTATGCTGATGGCGGAGCTGGCAGTGACTCAGCCATCAGGCATGCATAAGGCCTCGGGCATATATGAGACAGCTACCTATTTTGGCAGCTGCCCCATTACCGTCCCCATGTAAAACAGGCCCCCTTTCTTCTAAAGTCAAATCTGCATTTAGCTAGTTCTGGATTTAGAGACTGGTTCGTAAGGCAACTTTTAACACTATTTATTAATATTAATATCCTGCAGATACGAGATTTCAACGACTGCTATGTAAAATGGCCCGTAGGATTCAATGATCGTGTGTAATGTCACCTCCGGTGTTGTAAAAGGGGCTCTATGTGCGCTGGGGGGTCGCCAAAGAATGTGTGATGTTATAGTGTCATTTCACACTACCTTTATGACTTTTGTTGAATTCTCTTAATTGGACTGAATGGATATGATTTTATGTCATTTCAGCGCCTTGAAGCGGAATGAAGTGCACATAAATAATGCAACTGGACGTCAGAAAGTGCTTAGAGTCTTAAGAAAGTGCTACACCAAATAAAACAACAGGAAACTTTGAAGACATGCTTTCTTAGGAGTGTGTTCAGTAAGAAGAGGATTTCACGCTTGTGGGCTGCGCACTCGGATACAAACACGAATAGCAGAGTTGCCGTGTGGGTAGGGTGTCCCGGATTCCACCAGCTGTCCCGGCAGATTTAAGGAAATTTAGCTCATGTCCTGGTTTTTAGAGAGGGTCGACTAAAAACGGTGGGAGGTATCTTTTTATGTTTTGCAAAGCAGGTATACGCAGCTGTTATAAGAAAGCAATTTAATTAACAGGAATGCTACTGGCTTTAAAAATTGCATTTTATTTATGTTCTTAGTGCCTCTTCTGTAATTCTCTGCTTTGGAGAACTGTCATTCTGTACACTCAGTTGAAGTAAAATTGTAGTCTTTCTTCTATTTTTGAGAAATGTCCGGGTCTTTGGCTTTAAAATTCTGGTCACCCTACGTGTGGGGAAACAAAAAAGAGAGCCCTGGCAGGGAGCTAGTTTTGCTTTTGGAAGTTATACTCATTCTGCAGTGGAGCTCAAGTCGCTAAGGTTTTTTGAAGTCAGAGAATGCGTTTCTCTAGCAGCCTCCGATTCAGCCGTTTAGCTGGCAGAGATGGGGGCCTTGTCGCTAACTGCTGCACGTCACCCAGAGCCGAGTCTGTGATTCACATTGACTTGTTTAAAGAAATAAGATCACAATGTAATGACTGCTCGGTAAACCTCTTTTGTCAACATAACTGCAGGAACATTTCCATCTTCGAGTGACTGCCCTGTGATTAATCACCATCTCTTCTCGGAGGGGGTGACGGGCGAAGACTGGTGACGAGCCAAACTTCTGTCAGGTGTGATTACTCATGTCTTGGAGGCAAACCATATGCTTTTAATTAACAATAGGGCACTTTACATTTGAAAGCCAGCGCTGTTACTCTGAGGATCGCCCAAAGGTGTCGCTCTTCAGTCTGCCGCCTCCTACCCAGACCTCAAACACCACATCCGGCCTCGTCTCGGCCGTTGGTGTCATCCAGGCATGAAGTAGTGCCCACACCTAATAAAAAGCGTACCTACACTTAGACTCTTCAAATATTTCCCATTAAAGAATAAGAGCCATTAATAAACAATGCATCGGCTAGACCAGTCTCAAACCTGCCAACTTGAAAACATTTTCACCTAGTGAAATAGGAGGAAGTGAGCCTTCACTCTGTCGAAGCTTGAGCGGCCATGGAGGGATACTGGAGGGGGGGGGGGGACTCCTCACTGGATGATGTGCGAAGAGAGCTGATATCAATCAATCAAGTGGCTTGTAAAGCGCAACTACTCACCCGTAAGGGTCTCAAGGCGCTGGGGGGGGGGGGACGACTGCAGATCTGTCACAAGGCACTGTGGTTCAGTCGAAGAGCCAGGTCTTGAGGTCCTTCCTGAATTTGTGCAGTGACGATGATTGCCTTAGGGGGAGAGGCAGGGTGTTCCAGGTCTTTGCTGCGAGTTAGGAGAAGGATCTTACCCCGGCCGTGGTCTTGCGGATACGTGGGATGGCGGCCAGGGCCTGTTGAGTGGAGCGAAGGTCTCTGGTGGGTGCGTGGAACGAGAGGCGGTGGTTGACGTATGCAGGTCCTGTGTCTTGTAGGGCTTTGTAGGCGTGTATGTGGAGCTTGAAGGTGATCCTTTTGTTGATCAGGAGCCAGTGGAGGTCTCTCAGGTGGCTGGTGAGGTGGCTGCGGCAGGGGATGTTGAGGATTAGTCTGGCGGAGGCGTTCTGAATGCTTTGCATCCAGAACGCACCACCTCCATATCGCGTGATACACGGTGACACAGTACAAGTTGACTGGTATGCAAACATCACTGACCATATAGGACACCATTCCACCATGACTGGTCAATATGAGATACCAGATTTGGGCGAAAATGGCACCCAGATTCAGAAAGTGCTACAAGTCTCCACAAATGCACATAACATGGAACAGCATAACGTAACATAGTATATATGTGCATACTTGAAAAGTCAAGCAAAATATATTTTCTCCATTACTTATCATAGGATTGCCCTGGACAGACTGCCCAGACTCAACAAGTATGAGCAAAGCCAATGGGTCTTCCCTTCGGGATCTATGGCTAAGCTAATGGTTTTTACCAATGCTATGCAGCATGGATAAAGAGGAGAATAATAACACCTATGACGTGGCCGCCTGCATCATTTTGTAGGTGCGTGCACCACGCATGCACATGCCTACAAAATGGTGCAGGTGTTTTTTTTATTATTGTCCTTACTGATCTGAGTTGAATCAGTTAATAAAAAAGAAACAAAGTAGCACAAACAACTTATTTTCTGCAGGTGGTGCAAGCGACACTGAGTGTATGGGGCACAAGTAACACAGAGGACTGGGTTGTAAGCAACACTGATGGTGCGGGTGGGGGAAGCAACATGGAGGGCCGGGCGGCCGAAGCAAAATGGCGGGCCAGGGGTGGAAGCAACCTGGAGGGTTAGGGCAGGGGAAGCAATACTGGCAGTGCGGGTGGGGGAAGCAACTCAGAGGATACTGAAGGCAACAAAGAGGGTGGGCAAGAAGTGCACAATACGGAGATAGAGCAACATGGAGTAAACAGGTGAGATGAGAAGCACACGAGCAAGAGAGAGCAATTTGGAGCTAGGTAGGAGAAGCACATGGATGAGAAAGCAATGGTGGGGGGAGAAGCACATGAGGGCGTGCGCATCATAGAGGGGATGAGAAGCAGCACACAACCGAGGGAGAGCAACATGGAGGGTGGAAGAAGGGGAAAGGGGCAAAGCAGCATCGTGATTAGTCTGAGCACCATGGTTCGGCGTTCAGACAGGGACTGGGAGCCTGTGCATGTTCTCCACCCAGGCTGTGCAGTACAGCCGGGTGGAGAACATGCTAAGTGCGCATGACTGTTTGGCCGGCCCAAGACAGCGGGCCAAACCATCATCCGCACTTAGAGAGTGCCCACTGCTCCTCCCCCTGCTCTGGCCAGCTCAGCCCCACACCTAAGGCAGTACGGAAAAATAGAATTATAATAACATTGCGTTATTATGATTTTATTTTTCCTTTTTGAACTGATCACAGAGCAGTGGGGCGATGCTCCTCCGCCTTAGTGGAGGAGCCGCCGCTGCTATCTGAGAATCTGGAAGTATAAAAGTTGGGGTCTGAGTAATTTAGACCGTTTCTAATCACTGTCAAGTATCTGCAGAAAGGACACACTCGCAGATATATTAAGTGTAAGATATTGCGCGCAGTGGTGTAACACATGCCCCTGCAGCCCCAGCAGTGCAGTGAGGTCCCTATCCCTTCATGGGGTCCATTCAGCTCCGGGCCAATGAATATCTTTAAGATTAAGGAGGCTCAGGGGTCCCTCTTCACAATCTGTATGGTGGCCCCATCATTTTACGTAACAGGTCTAGTATAGGTTGCTTTTCCATTTCTGGTGAGGCCGGTAGCTAAATTAAAAGAGACCTCTTTATGAGGTCCCATGTGCATGTGTTTGCGGTAACATGAATAATATTAATCAGGATGGATCTGTAGCTGTAGGTATAGGAGACATTAGACTGTGAGTGCTGGGTGTAGTTCCCTGTTGCTGAAGTCAGTGGCGGCTGGTAGGGAACCGTGGCGGGAAGGAAAAAAAAGAAGACTTACCTGCTCGTCGCCGGTCACCAGCCGCAGTCTCTTCTTCGTCCTCGCTGTTCTCCTGCTTCCCAGAAGCACCCAGGCTCCCCTAAGCCAACCACGATGCTGATGTCACCATGACAGCAGCGTGGTGATTGATCTGAGTGCCGTGGTTCGGCGCTCAGATGGGGACTGACAGCCTGTGCATGTTCTCCAAGCAGGCTGTGCATTACAGCCTGGTGGAGAACACGCTAAGTGTGCATGATGGTTTGGCCGTCCCACGACAGCCGGCCAAACCGTCATGCACACTTAAGGTGCAGCAACCACTCCTCCTCCCTCGACGTCATGGGAGTCCACCCCTGACCCGCCCTAACCTGGCTGCAAGATGCTAAAAATAAAACTATAATAACTTCTGGTATTATCATTTTATTTTTCCTTTTACACTGCTCCAAGAGCAGTGGGGCGACGCTCCTCCGCCTTAGTGAAGGAGCCGCCACTGTAAAAGCCAGGACTTGTGTTTGCACCTGTGTAGTGCAGGTGCTTCCAGCATCAGCCCCTGGAGTCAGTATGCTGGAGGAGCCATGTTCTCCGTTTGGTCTCATACCCTCCTGGGACAGAGGCTGCTTTGATACACTTTCCATGACTGTCTGTCCAGACAGAGACAGCCTGTATTTAATTCGACTCCAGTCAGGGTTTTGCGGTAAAGCACATAAATCTGTCATTCCTATCTCAGGTTATCTAGCTTCCCTGAAGGAAGGGAGCTCGAGATAATATCTCCTTCTGCTGCCGCTGCCCCCGCCCCCGCCCTCCTCCCCATCCCATATACGCACACAAATATTTTCAAAACGTTTGAGGCGAGCTTGTGGCTCCCGGGCTCTGATCTCACCACCGAAGACAGACGTGAGAGGTTCATTTGCACTCTGGGTGAGGTGTCATATTGTTTCACTCCTGCGCTACTTGATCAAAGGGGGGCTTAGACTCGTCTCCCCGCCCTTCTCCCCAGCTCCTGTCTCTCAAGGTCAAATGAACAGGGAGATGCCGCCCTTGAATATTTCCCTTGCCCCTTCAGTCCGTCGAGCTATAAACATGGGCTGAATTTCCTTCTGGGGCGCATTGTCACAGTTGAGGATGAGTGCAGAAACTGCACCCAGCTCCCCACACAGACACGCCTATGCTAATGAGTGGAGCGCTGTTTGAATAGTGTGTTTACCAGGAGCAGTCAGAAGGGCCCATCTGACAGCCCGTAGCAGTCTGCCAGATGAAAGGCGCATGCCAGCTTGCAGAACCATCAACACCCCCAGGCAGGGAAGCAACAAAGAGAGGCAGGCTACAGGCCTTCCCCACTGCCTCCTTTCCTCCAAGTGCTGCATCGCAAATACACACACATCCTCCTTCAGTTATCCGTTAAACAAAGCGTCGATTTAGCCTGATAGATAATCCCGGCTAGCTGGTTATTCTTACAGTCAGTCATGCCAAGCGGTCACAATTGAGATTTATATTGTGAAATCAGCACTACTTTTTTCAGTTACAGTTGTATTGTTCTTTATATGTGAGAAATGGGCTTTTTATGTCCATGACAACATCTGTGTAAGACAGAGGACCGTCTCACTTACTCAACACCCGTCCTGACATCTGCGTCACCAGGTCAGGTGACTGAGTTTTGGGTGCTCGTCTCCTTACTCCAGGTACCACCTAAGATGGTGTCCATGTCTTCTTACCACATCATTAAGGCAGTTAGTCCCTGTCTGCCACCACAGCTCTGATGATGATGATGGTGTGTCTGACACCGGCAGTGGTACTGCCAATCAGGCCTACAATGTTCCCTTGGCAGGTGTACCTACCTTCTCCATGCTGCTGTAGTGCTTGAATTTCTCCTCTCCATGCTGGTGGAGGAGGAGAGACAATCAGGTGCACTGTCCGACAAGTGGGAAAGAGAAGCAACACAGCCTTGAGTCCGTCTCCATCATCAGCACCGCCATTTCACCCTAAAGCCAGGGGCCGTTCAAATCTAATGCTGTCCTGAACTGCTTCTTGGCAGTGATTGGCATATTGCTAAAGAGAGGATATGAAGGCGATGCCTTATGACAAGTTCCTACTTCACAGGCCTGACATGCTGACAGCAAACCAACCCAGCCCCAGAAACCACTCCATGTGAGACCATAGAGCAGATAACCATCACTAACCACAACTGAAGGCTATGACTGCAACCAAGCATCTGGTGCAGCCAATGGGCCACTATCTGCACCAGCTCCACTACCCTTCCTGGGGAGCATCACTGGTCCATCTCATAGAGCACTGAGTCTGTCTGTCATGGGTGGTAACCCTACCTTCTACTCCATCCACCACAGTTCGGACCCAGCGGGGACGACCCAGCTGAAATAATGTTGATAATGTGAATTAAGGAAGATTTTTTCAAAGATAACTCCATCCAAGCCAATTCTGCACGAACTCCAAGATAACTGGCCCAAGGATTCCCTACAGGCTATGGGTTCTTAAAACCACATGATGCAACATCCAGTATTGACATTACGTCTTCAACGCCCTAAATAATTATTTCCTTAGAACTAAATTTCTCAACTCCAAAGTCACAATATAGAAATAATATACTCTAACCTATGACTTACGAGTGGAGGTTCAATGATGGTAACAGAATCTAGGTTGATAAAGTAAGAATCTCAATTTATCCCTAGCAGAACTATCAGAGGACCACTTTACACATGTTTTTTCACACCTGTTTATTACTCAACCCCACAACATTCTCTACAGTGAGTTATTTTAGGGAATTATCTTGGGGACACCGCATAACTTGGCTTGCATCGTGATTTCTCTGAATAAATCAGTGTCTCCTTATAAATGGTCTAAAAACAAAATGACATCTCAGGAAATGGATTAGCTCCATCTTGGCAACTTTGGGCAACAATTACTAGAAAATCCATCTTGGGAAGGGTTTCATACATAAGGCTAGCCACATCTACATCTTCCAAGATATAGCATCTGTTGTTCACATCCTTCTTCTCTTGTGTGCTTTCGAGCTGAGGAACACCCCTCATGCCACGGAAAGGACTATGCGGTATGAGTGGTAAAGGGAGAGATGCCTTCCTGCAAACTAAGCAGAGGTACCAAAGATGTACTGCCTTCTCACAACTGAATACTACTGCCTCTGGTAAACTCCTGTTGCAGATGTAACAGCTGATCAGGCACACCCCATCCCAAAATGTATTGTCTACTGATGGCTTGCACCCGCACTGGCAGTTCCTCTTGGGACAGGTGCCCAAACCAGAAGAAATAAATTAGGCTGTAGTGACAGCTCAGAGAATGCCCCTGCCCCACCAAAAGACTATAGGGGCTTCTAAGAGAACACCTCAGCCCTACTGAAAATCATATAAGCTAGCCAGGTGCTCTGCAACGGTGCCTTGGCCCCAAACCCAAGATGAAGAGGGGAGAAAATGACACTTAAAACCCCTGCGCCAGGCTGCAATCACTTACTCCAGCCAGAAACTTCATATCCACCACCCAGCCTTGAAATAAATATATAGACATTAAAAGAGGTGTCACCGTAGGAAGATCCACCCTCACCTGAGCTGACTTCTGAGAGGCTTTTAGCACTGCACATGCCCCTGCACCACAGTAGGAGCAAAAGCTGTAGCTCGACGCTTCCAAGATCAACAGGTGCTCCAGATTGCAGCCTCTTGCTGTTTGTACACTCCACTGACAGACCTTGTGACCCTGAAAGTCTGTGGTGAGGGACAGCATGCAACATGACGCCTTTCCTGACTCTTCAATGGCAGAAGACATGAGAAGGACTGGCGCCTTCAATAGGGGTTCTTACCACCAAAACATTTTACCACACAGAGAACTTCTTAGCCTACACAGGAAGGTGCTACGCCTGAGTACTGAGAAAGAAGAAAGTGGCCTTCCAATCCACTGCAAGAGAAGAAGAACTCTTCCATGACTGCGAATCAGGTTTGATTGCACCTGAAGACTTCCTCACTATGAAAGACCCCCGTAGCTGGCTGCCTTACAAGTCAACAAGAAACCTCAAGACCTCACACAGGCTGAAGATGCAGACTTTTCAGGAGATGGTGGTCGATCTACAACCAGCTTGCTTTGGCCATTCACAAGTCCACTGATACATTAAGTCTGTCCTTCGTCTCGCAAGTAAATTACAAGCATCCCAACACATTTATGGCTGCACAATGCTCATATTCTATAGGAAACCTGGCACCCCAAAGGAGAGGCAACAGGAATATATGGACAATCGATCTTAACAGCTGAGAACAATACACCAGCTACATTTTATAACCAATAGAAAAATTATTGCCGTAATAAATCACCTTAGACTTCAGGGTGTCTCCCAACAGGCACTGCCAACATCTATATAGAAAGGGATCCAGACATCCATGTTGTAACCGTTACTGAATTGGTCAACGCACTGCTTCCAGTTCCATTCAGAAGTGTATTGCCAACACCACCTGCAAAGTGACTATCAATCTAACTGTAAACTAGCAATACCACACTACTACGGTCAAGAAGCATCCTTGGAACCCTAAAGCCTTCCTTTAGCCTCTTCGCTCTAC